>VMKM01001234.1:0-157686 GCA_008360985.2 Macquaria ambigua | reverse complement strand
TGGGCCCTGGATTTCATATTTTCAGCTTATTTACCTCGTCGTTTGTTTTCATTTTTTTTAACTGATGCGGGTCATTTGACAGTTTGGCGTCGTTTTCAAATCTCCGCCGCACAAACACTCATACATTATAGCTTTGTACTTTCCCCCTCGCAGGCTGCCATAGGAGGAAATATGTTTCCACCACATGCTGATTTCCAGCGAGCCGCTGGTGGAGGCTGATAGATATTTGTTTCCACGCGGCCGCCGGGAGTCAGATGGCGAACCGTTGCTACGTCTTCATATCCTCGACACCGCCTGATGAGCTCTCACATCCTCGTATGGAAAATTTCTGCTCAGATGTGGTTTATAAAGAAAGAAAGAAAGAAAAAAACACGGTGCTTGGCTCAGCTGCAACACGAATCATGATGGAAGGGGATTACTTTTCAGGACAAAGTTGGTCATTAAACAAAGTTAAAAACAAACAGTGGAACAGGTGTACTGTCTCACAAACTAACTGCTCTGACAGAAAGATGAATGCTTTTTAACTAAACCTCCGTACACAGACGCTCTCTGATCTGGGGTTAAAAAAGAAATAGTGTGAAGTAGCTTCTTCTTATTTGCAACTGACTGTGTTCCACTGGGAAATTCAAGCTACTTAGCCTAGCTTGCTAACGTTAACATTGATTCCTACTAGATGTTAATTTTCTGAACTGATAGAAGATCTCCTCTTCATGTGACTCTGTGTCTCATGAATTTTAGATCCTGGATGATGATTCAGTAGTTACATGAGGTCCCAACATATTACTGCTCCTGAACAAATAGGCCTTTCATTTACTTTTTGATAGCAGAGCAATGAAATGTACTGTATAGTGAGTTATGGGCATTAGAAAATAAGCTGCCGTGATCTTTATGCTCCATTATCTGTAATCCTTTTACACACACACACACACACACACACACACCCATAGCCTGGCACCAGTGTGTGAGCTGGTTTGCTTTATGATGTGGACTGAAAGAAGTCCACTGGTTTGTAAAGTCTTTTCTCCAGGAAGTCGGCAGTAAAAGGTTAACAAGCTGCCTGTGATAAATGGAGGCAGTAAGAGCGTGATGAGGTTCAGTGTGATATTCCCTCTGCTAACAGCTTCACATCAGCATTTACTGCCAGAGGTTAGCAGCACTGTCAGCTAAAAACTGTGGTCAAACTATGGACGATAAAAAACAGCAACACACACTTCTGCAGCCAGAATCCATTCATCTGGGTGGATCAGGAGGTGTTTCTGGGACAGGATTAGTTTTTCAGGTGTGTTTTATTAATATATTACTATTATTATTATTATTATTATTATTATATGTTTATGGGCTAAATTAATTTTAAGGAACAGTCCTACAAAACCTCAACAAGCCCTCTTGTTCTCTGTCTTCCCATGCAGAGTCAGACGACAGGATATGGTGATCACTGTCATCTCTGTTTGTCCAGTCCAGGGTGTGTTTAGCCTAGCTTAGCACAAAGACTGGAAGCAGAGGGAAACTGTTAGCCTTACTCCATCAAAAGAGAAAACATTGACCACTCCAGAGCTGCTAAATTGGAAAGAAAACACTGTAAACATACTAAAAACACAATCAATAGAAATTAATGTTTTAATATAAAGTTTTATTCAATGGCCTGCATGCATCTGTGGAATCACACCGATTTACTGGTAAAACATATCCTCCCCCGCCCTAAAACATATTTTCACTATAAGTTGATTTCGCTTCTTGGCCCGTTGGACAAGACTAGTGCTGTGTCTCAAATCGCGTACTTCCATACTTACACTTAGTATTTTGAGTGTATAAGTGCGTTCACACTGACAAGTATGGCAAAATGCAGTGTACTGTAAGTACCCAGATGATGTACTCATAACGGTCAGAAAGTTGAGTGTGGAACGCTGCACACTTCTCACCCTCAACGGTCGCCATCTTGGCCACGTAGTGGAAGGGGAGGACCACCAACGTATGAAAATGGCGGCCGCGGTTGCGATTGTTACGGCTAAAAGTAAAAGCACGTTCATTTTTCATTAATTTTTAATATAAATGAATTGAAGTCAAGTGAGCAAACAAGCTGGCAGATATTTCGGCGTGCGGCAATCGCGGTACAATGTTGGTGATAATGCTCCGCCCGGTTGCAATCCGTCATTAAAAAGATGATTATGTGAAAGGTCAAAGGTTGCGATCATCATTTCCAACAGCAGTATTCGATCTGAGACGACACTACCCTGTCAAAATTAACGCACTACACAAGTCAGTACATAGTGTACACGGTGTACTGCATGTAAGTAACGGAAGTACGCGATTTGAGACACAGCATAGGAGTCTACAGCCATGCTAGTGGCTGTGAGGCGAGCTTAACACTGCGTCAGCATGCTAACATGCTCACAAGGACAATGCTAACATGCTCATATAATTTAGTAGGTATAATGTATAATGGAAGTTTTTTCCCTGAAACCTCTGACTGAATATGTTTCATTTCAATCTGTTTTTTTTAATTTTATGTTATTGTCATTTAATATTTTCATTTATGTTCTTCATATATATTTGTGTCATTTATATTTGATTTATATGTGCTGCTATATTTTTTTTTAGTTTACCTGAATGTTTGTATATTATCCTTTTGATAGTGGTAAAAAAAAGTTCACCATCGTAGTTTACCATGTTAGCATGCTAACATTAGCTAACTAGCAGTAAACACAAAGTGCAGCTGAGGCTGGAATTATTGGTATTGGACACATTAACATGTTGACCTGATGATGGCACTAAATGAAGAGTCAGAGGATCACCAGAGTTATTACAGTTCATCCTGAGGATAGTTGTTGAGCCCCCTCCATGTTAGCGGATGGGACATGGGCCAAACTGAAAAATCAAAGTACACGTCAAATAAAATGTTCCCAAAGATGGTTTCTGTCATTTTAGGTAGTTCTTATCACGCTGATGTTTGTTAAAGTGTTCGTTTTTCTGATCAGTTTGGTTTTAATTAGTTATTTGATGCTATAAAAAGGGGGTGTGACGTCATGATTGACAGCTGTGAGTGTGCTGTGATTGGTTCAGACAGGTGTATGGGCGGGACCTCGATCACTACTGCACAGACTCTGGCTCCAAATGACGTCACCAGAACAAGATGGCAGCTCCTGTATCCAGGATATTTTGGCTTCATTTTTGTACAGTGGGAGGAAGAGGAGACGTGTCGGCCATCTTTATATACAGTCTGTGTTCTGGACTAAAGTGGTGGACTGACTGGCCGACCGACACTGCCATCCATACATGCTGCTAGTGTGGCTAAAAAAGTCTCAGATTTATATAAATTCATATCCAATCCCTCAGAAAATGAAGCTGGGACAAACCCTGAAAACATGCAGGCCAGCATGTTGACGTTTATAAAAAAGTAAGCTAACAGTAGCTTTATTGCGCTAACAGTAGTGTTTATGTTACTCTCACCTGTCACTTGCAGGAATAATGTCGGCTGTCAGACATCTAAAATCTTCCACCACATGTGCACTAAAGGAATATTACAGTTTGAATGGTATCTGATCTTGTGTTCTTTATTTGTGTCCCCATTGGCTTCCACAAAGTCACTATTCTTCCTGAAACAAAGCAGTTTTAGCTGCTCAGGAACCATATTTTTGTGAACAAGTCAATGAACACAGTTTGAAATGATCTCCCTCCTCTGCAGTGGATAGCACAGTAAAAAACATTGGATTACTCAAAAAGAAAAATGTCATTAAAACAACAAAATTACTACAATGTAACAAACATACGCAGACATTTTCTTTCATTTTGATCTTTTAAAGTAGTAGTTTCTGTTTATTTTACTTTGTCTTCATCTTTAAGAAAATAAAAAGTAGAGCTTTTAAATGTACCATTAGAATAGCTAAACCTGAACTAGAACTGAAATCTGAGATAAAAGTTAAATATAAAATACAACTGGAATCAACCTGTGTGCGCCTCAACAAATAGAAGAAGAGTAGACTGTTGGGATTCCCTTCATCTTCATTTCGGGCTGCTGACGTCATTCTAGCATCAACACAGCACTCAACGAGCTCTCCAAAGTTTCAGACGTGACCTGAAGTTGCTCTGCTTAATATCCAACAATTAAGAGGAAGTTCATTTAACTGTACGGAAATTTAAAATTTGTCTCTGTGGCGGAGAGAAACAAAAGAGCCATCCTCCGAGGCTTCATATCAGCAACCATCTGGATGGGAGTTTGGCTGTGAAACAGCGATTCCCTGCAGACACTTCATATGAAACTTTAATTAATGGGGAGAGTGTGTGATCACGGTGCGGTGAATCAGTGGCCTCAGTGGCTGAACGGGCTGCCTGACAACAACAACCTTCCTGCTCGGGGAAACTTTACAGTGGCGACGGCTGGTTTGCAGAGGAAGAAGAAGAGGAACTAATTAAATCTGGGTCTCGGCTCGCTGTTTTCTCTCAGTGCGCCCCCAGCGAGCAGCTGGGAGGAGAGGGGAGAAGGAGATGGAGCAGAGAATTAAACACCACCACCGCTGTCAGTTTGGCCTGTGATGCCTTCACAGGCACGACGAAACATCACACCGTCCACTTAATGCTAAATACAGGACTGCAAACTCAGGTGGGAAGAAAAAAGCGACTACATTTAAAATGACAGCCTTGTAGAGGCGTTCAGGGACACCATATTGAGACAGTTGTTGCCTCCTCTCTGCTGTCACCCCTAACCCACACCGAATGCATAACACAGACCACAAAAGTATGTTGAGGTGAGGTAAGGGGCCTGCCTGTACGTCACCCAGCGGTGGTGGCAGAAACATCATCGTGTAAGGGCCTTTACACACCGAGGACGTAACGAATTAATGACACCAAAATGCGAAATACTCGTCTGTGAATATTTCACATCAAAACTATTCATACTGACAGCGATGCGAATTTGCGATAAATAGATTCACGCCAGCTCATTGTTTAGAAAAAAATACACGACACTTGAGTTCATTGTTGATGAGAACAACAGTCAGCAGGTCTGGAGTTGTGACGTGACGTCCGTTCCGAACAATGCGATTGGTTGATGCCTTTATTCGCCGTGCGGAAGCTCACAAAAATCAACCTTGTTCAGGAAAAAAATGATGTTGCTTTTTTGCAGCGTAATGTTCGTGTTCTGTGTGAAAGTACTCATGACAAAAACAACAGTCCGAAAAAATATATTGACGTGCAAATTAATCATACGAAAAAATGCCTCCGGTGTTGAAAGGCCTTAAGAGAGACTGTCCTGACGTTAGTGTCTGTTCGTTCCTTCTATCTGCCCCGAGAGTTCCCCCAGAGTTACATAACTATTGTTTACATCCACCCCGAAACCAATCCAGAGAATGAGACCCCCCCCAAGTGAAGTACGGTTCTGCCTGGCTGATTATTCAGTAGATTGAAGGGTCTATTTATAGGAGTTGTTTTTTGTCAGTCAAGAGGGAGGGATGTCTGTGTTAGCTGTGGTATTTTAAGTTCACTATTTAGTTTTTTTTCTTTTTACTTCTGTTATGTGTGATCTGGTGGCATGGTGCAAATAAATCACTCTAAGTCTCTGAACAAGTCTCTCGAGTCTGCCTCCCACCAGGCCAGACTTCCCTACGTGAAACCGAAGCAAACCGTATCCATAGAGGTGGCAGATGACAAATGATGTTGTCCGATTAGTTTTGAGGACTTCTCGTGGACCGCTCGTGGTTCTTGCCTCCACAGAACTCCTTCTGTAATATCACCACGTTCCCAGATCTCAGCTATTATTACTAACTTGGTGAGTACAATGATGTTATTACTGATAGAAATGATGGAGAAAACGATGAGAATGACACCCAAGTTGTAATAAAAGTGTACTTCAAGGTACAAATGGAATATAAGTCAGACCATCTTATACTGAACAAAAAGCAGGCAGCTACTGTAGATCACATTTAATGCCTCCTATTGAGATCTTTTCAGACATCGAAACGGCAAACAGATAAGTAGAACTAGAGAGAGAAAAAGATTATTGAATACTTTTTCAGGACCAGCAGTAACCATAAGTAAGTAAGTAAAGTTTATTTAGTATAGCGCCTTTCACAGAGCAAGATCACAAAGTGCTTCACAAAAGTACAAAAGTAAAAAGACAATAGCAACAATAAAAAGAAACAAGCAATAAAACATAGGCAACCAGACCTTAAAAACACCATCAACCAATTCATACAGCACCAGACTATACAAAGGCCAGGTTAAATAAATAAGTCTTCAGCTGTTTTTTAAAGGCATCAACAGAGACCGCAGATCGTACGTCTATAGGGAGGGCGTTCCACAATGTTGGAGCCACCACTTCAAAAGCACGATCACCTTTTGTTTTTAGCCGGGCACGAGGAACAACCAGTAAGCCCTTGTCAGAAGACCTCAGTGACCTACTGGTGGTGTAAGGATGGAGCAGGTCAGAGATGTACACTGGTGCCTGACCATGCAGGGCTCTATACGTAAAAACAAGAACCTTAAAATGAATCCGGAACTTGATGGGAAGCCAGTGTAGGGAAGATAAAATGGGTGTGATATGAATTGTCCTGCTGGACCGGGTCAACAGCCTTGCAGCAGCGTTCTGGACCATTTGAAGACGATCCAGAGACGATTTGCTGAGGCAGGTGAGGAGGGAACTGCAGTAGTCTAGCCGGGATGATATAAAAGCATGAATGATCATCTCTAGTTCTGCTTGAGATACAATGGACTTGAGTTTGGCAATGTTTCGTAGATGGAAAAAACATGTACGGGTCAATGATTTGACGTGTTGTTCGAAGTACATAGCCTGATCAAACATAACACCAAGATTTCTAAGATTTGACTGTACAGCAGAAGAAAGGGACCCAATACACTGAGCAACCTTGGAAGCTATGCTATTTGAACCAATGATGAGGACCTCTGTCTTATCTGAGTTCAACTGTAAGAAATTGTTAGCCATCCAGTCCTTAATGGCAGTCAGACAATCATGCAAAACAGTCAGTTTGTCTGTGTCATCAGGCTTAAACGAGACATACAGCTGGATATCATCAGCGTAGCAGTGATAAGAAATACCTTCGAATGTGCTAATAATATGACCCAAGGGAAGCATGTATAAAGCAAATAAAATAGGACCCAAGACAGAGCCCTGAGGCATGCCACAGTAAAGAGCAGCAGTTTCAGACGTGTAGGGACCAAGTGACACAGAAAAACTCCTATCTGAGAGATAGGAGGAGAACCAGTCCAGGGCGCTCCCAGAGACACCCACCCACTGCCTGAGCCTGTCAGTAAGGATGCTGTGATCTACAGTATCAAAAGCTGCGCTAAGATCCAGCAACACCAAAACAGAGCATTCACCCACATCCGAAGACATCATTATATCATTGGAGACTCTGAGAAGAGCTGTCTCAGTGGAATGCTTCTGACGGAAACCAGATTGGAATTTATCTAAAATGTTGTGTTCAGTCAAAACAGTAGTGAGCTGATTGGCAACAACTTTCTCTAATATCTTTGAGATAAAGGGCAGCTTAGATATAGGTCTGTAGTTTTTGGGAAGGGATGGATCAAGGTTAATTTTTTTCAGAAGAGGCTGAACAACTGCATGTTTAAAATAAGTTGGGACACAGCCAGATTGCAGGGAGCTGTTTATAATGGAGACCAGGCATGGACCAATAGACCCAATAACATTCTTAAGTAATGAAGTAGGTAAAATATCTACAGGGCTTGAGGAAGGTTTCATACTGCTCACCAGATCAATGAGGTCGTGCAGGGAAATAGGATGGAAACAGTCCAAAATTGATGGCTGAGTTGGATCAGTAAAAAAGGGAATAGAAGTAGGGGCGATGCTAGCCCGGACATTTCTAATCTTATCCACAAAGAAGAAGAGAAAGTTGCTGCAGTCCTTATTTGAAAAAAACAGGCACACCAGGAGGTGCAGGAGTGACAATGTTATTAATGGTGTCAAACAGGACTTTAGGGTTGCGTTTACTCGAACAAATTAAGTTAGCAAAATAAGAAGCCCTCGCAACCTTAACCATGTTGTTATACTCTGTTATAAGGTCTTTGTAATAGAGACGGTGAACATGGAGATTGCTGGATTTCCACAGTCGCTCTACCCTCCGACATTTACGCCGGAAACAACGAATAGTGTCATTTAACCAGGGGGAAGGGTTGACGGAGGGAATAAGTCTGACTTTACTAGGTGCCACTTTATCCAAAAGTGAAGGTTTGAAATGAACCGAAGTGAGCTGTTCTGCCCGTGAGGGTTTTTCTTCCTGCCACTCTGCTGAGCATTTTGTACTCTATTCATCTGTGTGCAGAGACCAGGAGAAGCACACTGATCACAACACAGTCAAGGTCTGCTGCCTCTGTCGCCAAGTGGAAAGCTTTAAATCTGCCTTTTTTGCAGTTGGAAAGTCCTTCACATCAGACCGGCTGCTGTTCAGAGAGAGGCCGGCGGGGTCGAGGCCGACTGCTGCTCCACGTGTTCACATTTTATCCTCTTAAGAATAATCTGAATAACAGTTCAATCAGAAAACAACATGTGTTTTGTGGTGTTAGAATACAGAAGCTGTGTGTAGATCAATAATGTAATTTATATAAGACAAAAAAAACCCAAACTAAAACACTTGGACAGAAAAAAGATAAAAGAAATGTTAGGATGCTTTAAAGAGCTGGTTTTAAGCTTTTGATACTCTTTTCAGAGGATGGGAATGATGTAATGCTCCTAAACAGATAATGATTTTCTTTGGTGACCCAAAATTAGGATAAGTTAGTGGTTTTTCAACCCATACTGTACTGCATGATTAAAGAGGAAATCCACACAATTCTATTTTGGCACCGTACACATAGATTCTTGTTGGAATATGATGTTACTACAGGTAACAATGAAATGTGTGTGATAAACGAACAGCATCGAAGTCAAAGTGGTTCTGCAGTAAAATGTCTCCTGTGACTGATTCAATCTGACATTATTAGGTTAATAATACTGATTCATCAAGCAGCATTTTACTGTTGTAGCTGCTCGAGGTGGAGCTAGTTTTAACTACTTTACATACAGTTAGATAGTTTTAACTACTTTACATACAGTTATAGTTTTAACTACTTTACATACAGTTAGATAGTTTTAACTACTTTACATACAGTTAGTTTTAACTACTTTACATACAGTTAGATAGTTTTAACTACTTTACATACAGTTAGATAGTTTTAACTACTTTACATACAGTTAGCTAGTTTTAACTGCTTTATATACAGTTAGCTAGTTTAACTACTTTACATACAGTTAGCTAGTTTAACTGCTTTACATACAGTTAGCTAGTTTAACTGCTTTATATTCAGTTAGCTAGTTTAACTGCTTTACATACAGTTAGCTAGTTTTAACTGCTTTATATTCAGTTAGCTAGTTTTAACTGCTTTATATACAGTTAGTTAGTTTGAACTGGTTTATATTCAGTTAGCTAGTTTTAACTGCTTTATATACAGTTAGCTAGTTTTAACTACTTTATATACAGTTAGCTAGTTTAACTGCTTTATATACAGTTAGCTAGTTTTAACTGCTTTATATTCAGTTAGCTAGTTTGAACTGCTTTATATACAGTTAGTTTTAACTGCTTTATATACAGTTAGCTAGTTTTAACTACTTTATATACAGTTAGCTAGTTTGAACTGCTTTATATACAGTTGGCTAGTTTAGTCCAGTGGTTCCCAACCTAGGGGTCGGGCCCCTCCAAAGGGTCACCAGATAAATCTGAGGGGTCGTGAGATGATTAATGGGAGAGAAAGAAGAAAAACAAAGTTCTGATTCACAAATCTGTTTTCAGTTTTTGGACTTTTGTCTAATTTTTTCTCTAATATTTGTGAAATATTGGACAATTTTGCCTCTTTGGACCTCAAACAATTATTTAAGTGAAACCATGTGAGAAGTTTAGAGGGAAAATGTCTCTCACCTCAGAGACATCTGAAATGTGGCACCAGACAAATGGTTCAGGAACAACTAGTTTAATTTTAACAGTGTGTTGTATTTTACAAGTTTATCATATGTTTTTTATGTAAAATCTGAATCTGTAAAGTAACCAGTAACTATGTGTGTCAAATAAGTGTAGTGGCGTAAAAAGTAAAATATTTCCCTCTGAAATGTAAAAGTTTAAAGTTACATAACATGGAAATACTTAAGTATGAGAACCCCAAAGTTGTACTACTTACGTAATCCAGTTTAAGACTGATAGTCATAATAAGCAAGAGAAAAATGTAACTACCGTAATTTCCAGACTATTGAGCGCACCTGAATATAAGCCGCACCCACTAAATTTAAAAAGAAAAAAAAATTGTACATATATAGGCCACACTTGTCTATAAGCCGCAGGTGTCTACGTTGTAACATGAGATATTTACACAGAAAGATGGTACACCGAAAGATTTTTTAAACTTTTAATTAAATAAATGCTTTTTTGCGAACAGTGCCTGTAACACAGCAGTAACATGGCAGTAAAATGGCTGGTTAAAAAAATAAAAAAATACAGTAGCCTACCAGAAAAGTCATTAATGCTATCTTCCTCTCACTCCTGCGCACCAAAACCACTGAAGTCGTCTTCTTCAGTGTCGGAATTGAACAGCCTCAGAATTACTTCGTCACACACTGTCTCAGTCTCTCTTTCGTTGTCACTCTCAATGTCACTTTCGTCTCGAGGCAAATTCGCCCTTGAGCTTGTGCCGTCCTCTTCATCACGCAGCAGTCCAGCCTTTCGAAACCCGTTGATGATCGTGGATTTTTTGACACTGTTCCACGCTGTCAGGATCCACTGGCAGACTTGAGCAAAAGTTGCTCTTCGCATGCGGCCAGTTTCGGTAAATGATTTCTCGCCGCTAGTCATCCACGCCTCCCACTCAACTCGGAGTGCCACTTCAAATGCACGATTCACACTAATGTCGAGTGGCTGCAAATACTTTGTTGTGCCCCCAGGAATCACAGCTGGGATTGAGTTTGTCTTCTTGATGGCTGCTTTCACAGAATCTGTTACATGGGCCCTCATGCTGTCCAAAACGAGCAATGCTTTTTTTCTGTGAATAAATCCTCCCAGTCGCTTGCCGTAGCACTCCATCAGCCATTCCTTCATTAGGCTTTCTATCATCCACCCTTTCTTGTTGACTTTCACGACGATTTCTTTCGGGAGCTTTTCTTTTGGCATCGTCATCCGCTTAAAAATCACCATTGGTGGAAGCTTTTGTCCGGATGCTGTGCAGCTCAGAACACAAGTGAAATGCGTTCTCTCATGGCCAGTTGTTTTCAGCTTGACGGACGATTCACCTTTCTTGTTAACAGTCCTAGTGAGAGGCAGGTCAAACGTCAAAGGTACTTCATCCATATTTCTGATGTCGTCTGGTCCGATGGAATTCTCGGCTATCTTTGTTTGAGTGAAGTTGTGGAAGTTTGTAACTTTTTCCTCGTAGTCGGGAGGGAGTTGCTGACACAGAGTCGTCCGTGCCCTGATGGACAGGCCTTTTCGTCTCATAAATCTGAGACACCACGATGGTCCACCTCTAAAATCTTCAATCTTCTTTTCGGTGGCGATTGTTTTGGCTTTCAGTCGGATCTGCACGGTGGAAACACCTCGGCCGTCTGCTCTCTGTGTGTTCACCCAGTCTTCAAGAACGTTTTCAAGTTCGGGCCATCTGCTTTTATTACCTCTGAAAGCTTTTGTCGTCTTTTTGCATTGAGTCAGTTCTTCACGCTGCCGTCTCCAACGTCTCACCATCGATTCATTGATGCCAAGCTTACGTGCAGCAGCTCTATTTCCTTTTTCGACAGCCAGATCGATTGCTTTTAGCTTAAAAGCTGCATCATATGCATTTCTTCGTGTATTTTCCATGATGGTGTGCGCACGATGCGCAAAATGACCGATCTAAAGAATTTAGCGCGAGTGCGTTTGATTTAATTCGAACAGTTTCACAGGTCCACTGTGACCTGTGACCGGTAATTTCATTGGTCTGATGTGACGAGGCTAAATGTTTTGGCGGCATGAAGCTCGTTAGCCCGTAAAAATCTATAAATTAGCCGCATCATTGTTTAAGCCGCAGGGTTCAAAGCGTGTGAAAAAAGTAGCAGCTTATAGTCCGGAAATTACGGTACACCTAAGTTCCTTAGCTAAAAGAGTACGTTTGAGATTATTTTACTTTTTCAATGCAGATCAGCTTGTTGCTAGAACCAGTAGTAATGTTTATTATTTTAATGCAGTGATGTGCGTCATTCTGTCTTATTTCAAACACTCTCAGTTGTAGAAAATTCCCCAAACAAGAGAAACTGCAGTAAGAACAAGTGGAATCATGTGATATCTGGCAGTTAGTTAGTCTTTAAGTGTAAAGATGAGACTGGATGACGAATGTTTATATCCAGTATCTGTGTTAGGAGCCCGAGGCAACAGAAACAAAGTCAAACAACATGTGTGAATGTGATCCAGGAAGCTCGACAGCCTCCGTTACTTTTGTCAAACACCAAACCACAGGAAAAATTCAATAAGGTTAATTGCAGTAATGTGTGTTGGAGCAGCTGTAATTAGCTCGGCTGTGATTTCCCTGTTGCTTTGATGAACTTGTGAACATGAAACGGTCGCACTCGGAGAAGCCTCGAGGTCGACTCCGATCAGCTGATACGGAGACGACGGTGACGTGTCCTTTGATCTCGGCATAACAGCGAGAGAGGAAACGCAACTCGCAGATTATCTGACATGCAAATCACACAACCACCTCCCAGCTCAGTTTAACACTTTCACACTGTTACATCATGAGTTCTGCTGAAAAAGCCTGTTCTGCTTTCTTATTTATATGTCCTCACATTTAAATACTGTGTGGAGACAGCAGCCTCTGTGTACACTGAGAAAAATAATATCCATCCTAATCAGTTCATCTTTACACTGTAAAAGATTCAATTTAACAAGTCAGTTTATCTGCTGCACTGTAAACTGTACACTGCAAAAAGCAAATGATCTAAAGAGGTTGTTTCTTTCGTACTACAACTAATTCAACCATTCGTTGTTTGCTAACAAATCTATTGATCACGGCAACTCAATTGAAATTAATTGATTGTGGTCTGGATTTGGTCCTATTAGCTGCAGATCTTAACAAATAATTAATCTGTTACCCTGGAAAACGTGTTGATCTTAAATAGTCATCTATCCATTACACTGCAAAAAGTCTCCACCTTAAAGACGTAGTAAAATAAAAACATTTTCCAAGTTCTGATCTATCTCCTTCTGTTGATTGTTCAGTTATCTCTTGTTATATGCCAAAAACATGGACATAAACAAAATCATAATATTTTTGATGATGACTCTTGAACTTGTGGGCATTTACATACATTTATCCAATCAAATGTGGTTTAGGGCGATTAGCTAACCCCGGCCATCATATAAAACCACACGTGACCGTTAGCTTGCGCGTCGTGGTAGCTAGCAGAGCAATATCATGGTAGGAGGTGTTTGTTTGAAAGTTTCCACAGTTTCCAAAAGAGTGTGATTATGCAGTAATTTAATATTTACCCCCTCAACCTCATCCTCCTGATCTGACCATCAACCATCAACATATTCAGTTTCACTCGGAAATACGTGACATGAAGCTAAAAATACTCTAACTTCCCTTTCACTGTGACATTAATGAGTAACTTAACACTATATCCACTTTTTAAAGTACATGTACAGTAACTTTACTACACTGTCAATTGATTCTGGTCCCAATCTGTAGTGTTCATTACAACAGATGTTATTCGTCTTTTACCAACATTCATCACTACGAGTGACCACTTTCACACTGCAAGTACTCATTTAATTAATAAAATATTAATTAGTGCAGCTTTAAGGAGTTTCAGAATATTATCACGTGTCTTCTTGATTCTAGAAAAGTCTTAATTCATAAGGAAAAGAGCAGAGTAATTTCTATTTTGTGGTTAATTTCCAGTGTGGAAAGACTACTTCCTCCACATATTTCCTCTCTTTATTTCAAATAAATTGAGAAGCTGTTGCATCAGACTCTGACGGTTGTGAAAAGAAAAACTGGATGAGAGATAAACACTGTTAAAAGTTAAAAGTGAAGTTTATTTACTGAAGCTACTGCCACAAAAATAAGATGCGTTAATCCACACGATGTAGCCAAAACATAAACACACCACAGCGATTAAAACCTGATTAAACTGCATCCGTAAAGGGGGGCTACCTGCACATAAACACTCACACCACAGTGAAGAGTCAGAGACAGTAAATATGATTATACAGCTACAAATACAAATATTTCATATCTGAGTTCTTCAGAAAGGGAGAAAGAGAGGATTTATGAAGCATAAACTGGGCTCTGTAGGAACAAGGAGAAGTGCTGATGGCAGATTATTGATCTGGTTCCTGTTTGACGACGACACAAACAGGGTTGCCAGATTCAGCCCTAAACCTGTCCTGCCAGTCCAAAATCCGTTTAAAACCTGCTTAAATGGACTTTCCGGCTGGATTAGCATGAACACTGGAAGCATGGGGAAACTGCTAACTTTGGCTCCATTAAAAGTTCATCATGAAACTCCAATGCTGTCTGATTGACGTGTTGTATCTTTTCAGCTCCCCACCAATCCACCCAAGAGTCAGCTGGATTTTGTAGACAGAGCTCAAATCTGGCAACCTCATCATGTTGCCAAATCTCATGCTTTTGGTGTGAGGAATCCATCTTTGGGCGCTGTCGCACTCTAACGCTACCAGAACAAAAGTAACACCAAATATAGGAAACAATAATGCAACTCCAAGACTGCAAATAACGTTTCACCTAAAGAGTCTCAGCCTTGTAAAAGCTTGACATCAGACAACTGTAGCACTCAGAACGACAGCTAGCTAGTTTATGCTACCACAGACTGCCTGCATCAATAAGATGCTAGCTAGCCCTGATCCATGGCCATCTTATGAAACCCAGAAAGAAACATCAGTCAGCTTAAAAGTAACAAACAGATTTTTCTCTGACTGAAAAGGGTGTAAAATCAAAATACTTTGGTTTGTGACCAAATAACTTCATGCTGATATTAGCATTTAGCAGCACTGCCTCACAGAACTGTTAGCATGGCTGTAGACTCTTAGTCTTGTTCGTAGTCAGATCACTGTAGCTCTCCTGGTGTGGTCAGACCAGAACTGGCCGGGCAAATTTACTCGCCTGCTGTGGCAAACACTAGGTTGAAAACGTAAACTGCTGGAGCTAGCATGGCTAGCAGGCTAACAAAGAGTCTACAAAGTTGTAAACTAAGCAGGTTCCTATCAAACACTTTCCTACGGAGCCCGGGAGGTGTCATGGCCATTAGTCTTGTCTTTCGCGTACCCTTCACACTCTCACTGTGGATCGTTTGGATTTATTTTGATCTTGGACTGAGAAATGTGGACATACTCCAGGATTTGGCTGTTAAACACAACGTTGTGTTATCTTTGAGATCTCTTAAACATTTTACACAATAACAGGCTGTTGGGCTTCATAAATGTCTTCTTCGCTGTCTTCTTCAAACCTCCGGCTGACTGAATGTGCCACTCAAAAGAGGGGAGGAGCCAAATTATATAATATGATATTAAATCAACACAAATGATTAGATCATGCTCACAAATGATTTGATTGATTGAATTAGAAGGTATGCATTCGTTTTTTTTTCTCTCCGTACTTTCTCCTTCTCTGTTGCTTGTATCATTTGAAGCTAGCTATGAAGTTAATGATATGCACAATCAGTACTTCCTTAGCAACAGGTCACTTCTACCCTCCTCTCTAAAACTGGCTAGACATTGAAGAGCTTTGCAAGCTTACAGCTCAAAGGTCAATCAGACTGATCCATCAGTTTGCTAATACGTCTCGCCTCCTTGCTGTGTGTGAAATGAATGGGGATCGACATTTGGTCTGATCGCACCTTTACTTTGCTTGAGGTAAGAAAGACTTTGCTTGTCTCAGTATGTTTGCTCCACCTCCCCTCCCCATTGGTCATCAAAATCTGAGCTAGTTGACTTAAACATGCGACCTCAGTATGAGGACGTGTGAGATCCTTTTGAATTCCAACACTAACTGCGCCTGAAACCACAATGTCTTGTTTCATACTTCAGTTTCTACATGTGTTCAGTAAACACTATAATCCCTCTGTCTGCCTGTGGTGTTGAACAGTGATAGATGATCTGGAGGCAGAGTGTGTCTCACTGCGGTGCTGCTGCTGCTGTTGTTATTTTTGGGTTTGGTCGGGCCAGCTCATTGGCTTTCCCCTCGCCCTCTTGTGGGATCACTAACGTGATGTGATCGGGCTAAGCGAGGCCACTCGCCGCCCTGAATATATTGCTAAAACACAGCGCAGCCTGCATGGAAATGCTGCGGTTTAGCATACAGGCCTGCCGTGATAGGATCAAACAGCTAGCGCTGAAATGAATATAACACTTCAAGGAGCTGCAGCTTATCACATCTGTGCTTTATTTTACCTGCAGATTGACATGAGCGATGGCATCAGATCCTATCGGAGACAGATGTATGTTTAGTGCACAGGAAACACAGATCATTTCCCATAATCCTTTGATTCCTGCAGAAGGTCAGGTCTGAACAGGAAGGAGGGATTTGGCCTCTGACTGAGATACAAGCTGGAGGTTTGAGTGCTGAGAATCACCAAAGTGAAACGATAACAAGACTAAGGTGTCTGATACACCTGTGTTTCACCAACATGTACTGCAGACAATCAGCTGACTGTAGCAGCAATACTCACATACTTTCCTGTGTACTTTGTGAGTACCTGGGAGAATAAAAGGATTATCCACAAGAGGGCAGATCAGGGTGGAATTATACCTGCCAGGACTTTTGATTTAGTACAAAATACACATTAAGAAAACATGACAATACTCTAGAAGGTTGCTTTATCAGTTAATGTTGAGGTTATTGCAGAAAAAGAGGCGGTGGTGCTGTCGTACACTTAATATACTCTTAATTTTCAAAACTAATTGTCTGCTGCTGACCTTACTTCACATCCTGACAGTGTTCTTGATTGCATCTTGTCGGGGTCTTCCAACACTATGAAAGGACACAGGATAGGAGGGGTAGCCATGACGCACAAATATATAAACAGAAAGAGCGTTTTGCCTCAGCATGCAAATAAATTTCACCTGGCGAAGTCCGGTCTGACCATGTTGCATTATTTTTGCAGTGCGTCTGCTGTCTCACTGAGGGACAAGCCAACGTTACAAGGCAGCTGTCAGCAGACAGTTCATTTCACTGAGTACAAGGCACGGCTTGTTGTGCTTATACATTGAGAATTTTTGGATTCAAACAGTCGAATATACATTTGTTTTTTCCTTGTTCTAACAGTAGTTTGAATTTTGAACAAAGAGTGACATCTATTTCTTAATAATTCTGTTTTTAGTAGTTTTTGACGAACACCAACAGGTTAATAAGCGTCACAAGCCATGAGAATAAGCAGGGAGGACTGAACTGTGTTTTAGACAGCAGAAATTAAAGTTGGAAAGATGATATTAGAAGAGTGTTGGTGGAAATCATGGATAATAATTTTTACCACGTGTAATATTATCCTTTTTCAAAATTAATCCTCTGATAAATGACTTCATAAATGACCTTTTTCTTTCATGACTAACCCTTTGCACAGGACTACAGTCTCTGTGCTGCTTCTTGTAGCTGTAATATTTAGATTTTTTCTCTGTTGGACGGATGCAGCGACTCTTCTGAGGTCGACTTCAGGTGGTTCAGACCCGTCACGACGGACAGAGAGGCCTTAAATGAAGGCAGAGAGGGGGTGATGGAGGAGCAAAGTGCAGCATGATGATCGCAGAAAAAGAAAAAGAAACACACTTAAAGCCCCAGCCAGCAGAGATCCATCTGACATTTTGGGAGGCGATGAGAGTGTCACCCTGTGAGCTGGATGAGTGGGTGGATAACAGGAGGACACACCGCCGAAATATTTGACTCCAGCCATCAAACTTTACTCAGGAAGAAGTGTCTCTACAAGTGCAGGGTGGAGCAGAAAACTCTTAGATTTGATTTATTTTTCCCCTTAAATTTCCTATTTAACAAGGTATCTGCAGGCATTGAAAGGCATTGAATTCAGTTTCCTAAAAAAAGGCCTCAGAAGGTATTAAAACGTTTTAAATGTAATTAAGAAAACCCTTAAACCTGGTCTCTTATAGATGTTTTACACCTCTAAACTAACAGCTGATCGGGCTGCAGGAGGCTGTTGAGTTTCGGTCGGCACCATCAGACCTGCAGCGAACACCGTCACCGCTGCAGCAGCAGCAGCAGCAGGAAGCTCATCAGCTCATAATGGACAAGTGAATATTTTAGCAAAGACTTAAATTAACTGAAATGAATTAATCATTTTTAATTAGTTCATCCATCCATCCTTCTTCTGCCGCTAATCTGCGTCCAGGTTGTGTTAATTTAAACAATTATATCAGCAGGAATTACTGTTATATCAAAATACATATGCTATACATATATATATATGTTATGTGTATATATATATATATATATATATACATATACACATACACACACAGCTGGAAGTTCTGAAACAAACGTGATATAATAATAATAAATAATTTTAGTCCATATCGTCCCTGCTGGTTTTCCATCATACTTTTATACCTTGGATGGTTTGATCCTGATACAGGTATTAAATTACATTCTATGTGATATTAAATTTTACTTTTGTAGAAACCTTTGATTAAAGTACCTTTGAAGTTTGATAAATGATTTGGTACCACTACATTACACTGTAATTAATGGTATTATTACCACCTACATGGACCAAAATCTATTTATTATAATTAACATTAATAACTGAATATAATGGCAATAAATGTATTAGCATGATGTCCTCTGGTCTCCTGTGTGTAAACCAGAGCTGTGTCTCAATTCGTGTTCTTCCGTACTTACACTTCCCATTGTGCATAAGCGCGTTCACACTGATAATTACAGCAAAATGCAGTGTACTACGAGTACCTGGATGATGTACTACGAGTACCTGGATGATGTACTCATAACGGTCAGAAAGTTGAGTGTGGAACGCTGCACACTTCTCACCCTCAACGGTCGCCATCTTGGCTACGTGGCGGAAGGGGAGGACCACCAACGCATGAAAATGGCAGCTGTGGTTTGCGATTGAAGCACGTTCATTTTTATTCAGTTTTAATAAAACTGAGTTGACGTCAAGTGAGCAAACGAGCCAGCAGATTTTGGCGGGCAACAGTCACGGTCAAATGTTGCGATCGTCATTTCCGGTAAGTGCACAACAGCAGTATTCGATTTGACACTACCCTGTCAAAACTCACGCACTATACAAGTAAGTACATAGTGTACACAGTGTACTACATAGTACTAACGGAAGTATCCGGATTGAGACACAGCACAGGTCTCTGTTGTGGAGCAGTTTATACTCTGACAGAGGAGCTTCGATAAATCTGGATGGTGACACGCAGCTAATAAGTTACGCGATATTTTGAGATGTTTTCGAATTTTCTGCGTTTCATTCAGGTGTTTTTATGCGCAAATTGAAAACAGGTAGGTGAAACTCACCTTATGAAAAGTACAAGTTCCTCAAAACTGCACCTAACTACAGTACCTGAGTAATTGTACTCAGTTACTTTCCACCACTGGGACTCAGTAAAAGTCTGAATGACTCAAGATTGAATTTTTTTGCAGTGTAAAATGATTTCACATTAAAAATACTGGGAATATTATGTAAGATGTTACAAGATGAGTGATCTTAGGGCCCAGCTATAAACTAGGTTACTCATTAAAATCATCTTACACTGCAGAATCTTCCATCATACAGTTTGTGAATAATGTGCTGAGTGTTATGTAATTTGTTGTAAGAAAAATTGTATTTTGGTACAGAGAGCTAAATGACTGGTTAAGATATTTGACAGTGAGCAGATGGGATGAGGATTATTGTACAGAAACAGAAGTGATCTTTCACTGTGAAGGTGAGACGGGGAGCTGAACAAACAGTGAGACAGGTTCAAACCCCCTCTGCTCTCAGGCTTCAGGTCCTACACACTGAATGATCGACGCGCTGAAACAACGTCAGGATGTTATCAGTTGACGAGTGATGATGTTCACCTGGCAGCTGGACGTAAAACAAACATGAGACCCTCCCGCAGGTGAGAGATTTTGGCCAACGTCAGAAACCGTGATCCGCCGCCTCGACTCGTCTTCCAGCAGAAGCGGGCGGAGAGCAAAGCTCGCGCCTCGGGGCAACAACGTGTTCGACAACGAAAAGATGAAGGAGCTGCAGCCGAGAGAGCTTTGGAAAAGAGACGGAGAGGAAACAGGAGCAGAGCTGGGAAAAAGGTTTTCAAATCATTTACTGCAGTCAAAGTTTGACAAGTTAGAAGATCATACACTCACAGTCTGTTAAAAGTTTAAAAAAGCATCGAAACTTCCTGCTCCATAAAGATGTTAGAAACAGTACTTTATTTTACATTCTTTACTTTATTCTTTACTGTTTGATTGAAGCTGTAATAATCTTGGTGGTAATAACTCGAGTGTTTATGTAACATTTTGAGTAGTTTTGTAGTGTAGTAAAGTGTGTTTACAGAGTGCAGCCGCCATTTTGTGTCAACGGTGACTTCACATGTACACATGGTAACATATTCTGCACTGTTATCTGTATGTTTCATGCACTTTAGTGCGTTTTGTGAGAGTTTACTGAGCTTAAGATACTTTGTGATTGACAGTAACAGTTGAGAGAAAGTGAGAGTTGTGTCTCTGGAAATACTGTGTATATTATTATAACTGAAATAGGGTATGTACGCTCTACAAAAAGATATCTCCTGTAGATTTGTAAATCGTTATATATTGTCACCCCATCACGCCTTGTTCTCCACATTTTTCAGGGGCGTAACAAAAGCTGCAGTGGAATCATGGGAAAACACTTGTGCGTTCAAAATGTCATCAAAAGTCAAAATATAAAACTGTTGGATGGAAAGAACAACATACTGATATAGAAGAGTCTTTATAATGTAAAGACTGGTGTGTGGAGGGAAGGTCATGTGGATAATCAAAAGGGTTCGTCCTCTGAGGAGCAGGAATTTAATCAGGAAATTTAATGTCAATTAAGCACATTGCACAGAAGGCGCTAGTTGATTAGCTTCAGCTAACCTGTGGATGGGTCACGACACTAGTCTGGTGAGTCTAACACTTCCTGGGACTGCCTGTCAACACCAGACAGGCAACAGGCAACCTGCCTGCAGCTGAACAGCAACACCACTTTACAGTCTGACGCATAAATCCGTCCAGAACCAAAACCAGCATAATGCACACTAATATTACTAAAAGGTAAATATCATCATAAAATAAATAAGTAACCTCTTGCAGAAAAGCTCTGTGGCTGTGCGACATCATGAAGCCAACAACAGTATATTGTAGAATTGCAAGCTACACAGCAGCTCTGCTACACATGACGTCTCTTCTAATGAACAGATTTTGCATGAAAATAAAGAAAACTTTCGCTCCAAAACCTAAAAATATCAATACATTCATTTTTACACCCATGTAAAGCAACATGACGTCACATAAACAGCAATAAACAACATGTGGCAGTGAGTGCATCACATACAGATCATAAAATAAAACGAGCGCTGAACTTCCTGTTAACACACAAAACATCCTCTCTTATAGAAACATATACAAATTCCACATTAAAATGTATTTATTCCCATAAAAATATAACATTAACACTTGAAATGTTGTTAAGTAGAAAATACAACACCAGAAGTATTCACGTGTACCCCCTGTAATCCACATAGATTTTACAGGAATTTACATAACTACTCACTACTACATGAGTCAAGTGAGCTGTGACCAATAATATTGCATTCACCAAATAAAAGCTGAGATCTGGGAACACGGTCCCATTTTTTAACAATATTAGTTAATAATTAGTTATATTTGAGTTGATATTTTCTAACGTTGTTAAAGGTTTGTTAATGAGTGTGATCAGTTAAGAATCGCAACACTTTGCTGTTTGCTTTAAGGGTGAAATCAGGGTTGAGGAGGTTAAACACTTCCTGTTTCTGCAGTTTGAGTCCGTCAGTGTCAGTTGGTGGATCGACACCGTGCGGTCCAACAGCAGCAGATCCGTCTCGGGTCGGTCGCTGCAGCGCGCCGAGACCACACACACACACACACACACACACACACACACACTGAGCTGAAATGAATCATGGGTCCGGCAGGCGGGCGGGTACAGTACGGCCGCTCCATGCATATTTCATTCAACTCTTCCACACCACGACTCGATCAATCCTTCATGAATAAAAAAACAGCTCCATTTAAACTGAGAGCTCATTTGCATCCGTCCAACTTCCCCCCCACTCAGGGTCCGTAATCCTCCACCGCATCACACGACCCCACAGTCCAGCTCATATAAACCTCCAACAGCTCTGAGGGAGGCTCACCTGGATGGAGACACGCTCCATAAACAGTTTCCTAACAACATCCTGAAAAATCAGAAACATACAAGAATTTCTGTACCTGAAAATGGGTGAATGTGGCAGGAAGCCTTCAAGCAGCTTCTGCGTTTGTGCACAGAAAATAAAAAGTGAAAACTGTTCCTGAAAGTTTTTACAGATTCACAAACATGATGAATCATTTTGCTGTTTTATTTTCGGTGCACTCCCATTACAAATCATGCAGCTGTGGTCGGAGCGACATTGGGACCTTAAAATGGTGCACACACAAAGAACCGTGAGTCTTTGTGCTTTCAAAAGTTAAAGTTTGTCAAGGTTGAGTGAAGACTTCACCTGTTGGCAGGTAAAGTAAGACGCCATGTCCACCAGAGATCTTAATATAAAACTATAATGAGCCAGAATTCAGAAATAATGTAATTAAACAACAAACCAACAGCAGCCAAACAGGGAGCTCACCAACATCAACCTGCTTAAAGCAATGATTTCTCCACAGCTTCATTATTATTTACAGTACTTTTAACTTTAAACTGTGGACGTGAACAGACTCACATTTGCACCAGATGCAGAAATCTTATATAATATTCTGAAAGGGTTTTGTTTCCTGAAGCTTCTCAAACGTACTGACGAACTTCAGTCAGAGTCTGAGCGGTTTATTCATCCACCTTCCATTCTTTTTTCCAGACTTCCCTCTTTTCCTGTCTTTTTACTTAAAACTGTCCTCCTTCCTGTCTTTTTCCATCCTTTCCCTCCTCTGTTCCTTCTGTCATTCCCCCTCCTTTACTGCTCATTTATTTCCTTCCTGCTCTATCCTGGTTCACGTCTGTTGTTGATCCGTCTTTTCCCTTTCTTTTGCCCCTTTCCTCCTTCCTATTCTTCTTATCTATGTCTTCCTTCCTTTGTTGGTCTCATTCTTTTTCCTTCCTTTACTTCTTTCTGTCACTCTCTTTCTTCCATCCTTTTTTCCTTTCCTTACCTTTTTCTTAACTTCTTTCCTCCTTCCCATCCATCTTTCTTCCTTCCTTTCATGGTTTCATCCTTCTTACTTCATTTCCTTGTCCCCAACTTCCATCCTTCTCTTCTTCTTTTTCTCCTTCCATCCTTTTCCTCTTTCCTCATTCTTAATATCTTTCCTTCATCCCCCTTCCTTCCTTTTTCCTCATTTCTTTGTTCCTCTCCTATCTTTCCTGCCTCCTTTCTTTATTCCCTTCATCACTCTTCTTTTCCTTTTTCCATCATTTTCTCTTTTTCTCATCCTAAACGTCTTCCCCTCCCTCCCTCCTTCATTCCTTTCCTCCCTTCCTTTCCTCCTCTCCTCCAGGTGAATCTGTATTCCCGTCATGAATCCAGCACAGTACCTTTAGTTTGCGCTGCCACTGCCAGAGTCACTTTGGTGAATTTGGTTTTGATGACTTTAATATCGGCTCTGACCTGCTTCCTGTTTGAAAGCTGCAGGTAGACGACAAGGTTTCCCCTCATAAATTATCCGTCCTGCTGCTGGGAAATAATAAACATCAGAGCGGCGGCGGCGGAGGATTACTAATGGGGCTGCAGCTAAAGATTTGCGGCTTGGGCGATCTGTCAAAAAAAAAGAAAGAAGGAAATAATAATAATAATAACAGTGCCACAGTCCGACGGGGAAATGCAGCTCTGTGTGTTCCTGACATGACTGACACCCAATAAATAACCCATTTCAATTTTTGAAGCAGTCATGATGATAAACTCCACAACAGGCTTCCACGCTCACCTGTGTTGATGCATTACGTCCCTCTCGCATGACAAAGTGGCCGTTTAATCACAAATCTGTCGCCGTCGTGGCGGCGAGGCTCCGGGTGGCAGCGGGCGGGCGGAGAGCCGGGTTTCCTCTCAGGATCCACGCTGCAACATAAACACATCTTAAAAAAAGGCCCCGGCAGTCATGATGTGAGCATATAAATCACACACATGATGGAAGAGCCAGAGTCAAAGAGGAGAAACCTGCATTTTGTTCGTCTCTCCGCGGGTCGTGGTCGAGGCCTGTTCTCCTGCTGTAATTAAAGACATTACTGATGTTAATAAACCTTTAACAGCTGCAGGAAACCAACATGTGATTTAGCTGCTGTCAAGTGTTGTTTTATCTTATAAAAACAGACACTTTGCACAGTAAGTCTGGTGCACTTTTAAAGGAATAGTTCAGAAATTCAGGAAATACACTTTTATTCCAAGAGAGGTGAGAACATCGATATCATTCCTATCTGTCTCTAGTATTGCACTTTGATGAAACTCACTGGATCCGTGATGAATAAACTGACCTTCATGTGTAAAACTGGTGACGTGTAACCGTGATGTAGTTCTGTTGTTTGAAATCTCTCCATCTTTTTCTAATGACACCTCTGACTGAGAGTTATATATGTAACTGTAGTTCTCTGAATTCTGGGTGACCTCCAGAGTCAGTATGTGAAAGCTGGATTTCAATTTTAGGCATTTAAGATTAAAAACTCCTGAGCACCTGATTGCTGCCGTTTATCAAATTAATTAGAAAATCAAAACCAAAAAACGAGTAATTTCTAGTTTGAGATTTTTTTCTGATTTGTGGATTTCTGACTTTTCTTCACTGTGCGTTGAAAGTGAAATATTAGTTTCTTTAGCTGCTAAATGCTCCACTTTGTCCACCAGCTAGTCTCTGTGTCCGTCTGCTGTTTGCTGCTGAGCAGGAAGTGGACTGTGGCTTTTTTACAGCTTTTATTCTGAAAACGACGCTCTGAGAGATAAACGAGCTGAAACTCACTATAAAGCTCCGTAAAGACGAGCGGAGCTGCAGATTCACACTGTTTTACTTCGTCATTTCATACGTTTTTATTATAAAAATATCAATTATAGCTGCTTTAACAAAGTGAACCTTTGTTTCGTTTCATTTTGTTTTTTTATTTACACACAAACATTTTTAAAAAGATACAGTATGTAATTTGGAAGGGACTGGGAAGGAGAATTGCCTAAAAACCCTCCAGGGGTTTGAAAAGTGGCGTCTCCAGGCAGCATATTACAGGAACTAATTACAGCAACGAAGGATACGCAATTTATACGCATCTATCAATAATTTTAGGCAGTGAATTTAAAAATTGTTCTGGTTTCACTTCGGCTTTGTACAGCAGAAAATATTATCTTAAGATATTGCATCATTCGATAGAGTACTAAACACTTTATATTAAGAGTTGTCTGCTGTTAGAATGAGTTTAACTTCCTGTTTGTAAAACAGTTTCTGTATTAAGGCGTTTTTTCATGCGATTAATTTGCACATCAATATATTTTTTCGAACTGTTGTTTTTGTCGAGTACTTTCACACCGAAAGCGAATATTACGCGCAGAAAAGGCGACATAATTTTTAATCGATACGAGGTTGATTTTTCCGAGCTTTCGCATGGCGAATAAAGGCATCAACCAATCACGTTGTGCGGAACAGACGTCACGTCACAACTCCGGACCTGTTGACTGTTTGTGTTTCTCATCAGCCTGTATTATATGATGAAGGATAACCATTATAAAGACAGTGAAGTGGAGCAGCATCAGATGCAGGACAGTGAGCAGCTGATGTAGTTTTTTGGATGTAGTAAATATTTCGCATTTTCGTGTCGTTTATCCGTTACGTTCCCGGTGTGTAAAGGCCTCAAGACAAAAAGATTCATTCTCACTTTATGAAGTGAAACTGGCCGATTTTCTCTTGTGTTTAGAAACTGAGGTGGAGAGATGAAGGGTGGAGGAGGAGGAGGAGAGAAAAAACGGAGGTTTCTGCTGTGATTGGTGCAGAGATTAAAAAGGTAATGGCGGTGCGACTCTTTTCCCAGCGCTGTCTGATGCTGTTTTGATGGGGGGGGGGTTGCGTCCTCCGGCAGCCTGCTGACCCATCTGATGCCACTCTAATTGGACTTCTTTAATTAGCCGGCTGAGGTGTCGGCGTCCCTCTCGTCCTGAGCAAACAAGAGAAGAAGAAGGCGAAGGCTTCCAGCGGTTTAGCTCAGGGACCTCCTGATTGGGCCCTCAGCTTTCCTCGCCGACCTTGCAGAGCGCCGGAGAGTGAGTTGGCCGTTTAGTTTCACCTGAAAAGTCGGGGAGGGATTTCGGGAGGAGTGAGTGTTTGCAGGCAACAGAGCAGCTGCGAGCCGAGCGGCTGTCAGACGCTCAGACAGCTTGTTGTTTGTTTTCAGCGCTGCTTCTCTTCCTCCTCCTCCTCCGAGGAGCTTTCTCCGCCAGTGGAATAAAAGGAGCGCTCTCTAATTTAAGACTTATTTGGTTTAGCTGTAAATTAAATGTGCCTATTCCACCGCTGTTCTTAAGATTGCTCTGCATTAGCACCAGTGTTTAGTTTGACTTCTTCCTGAAAAGCAATCATTTCTCCCTAACCGGATCTCTGTAACCACATTTGCTCTGCTTAGTGTCATAAAACGCCGGCTCACTGCGGCAGATTGCCCTTTCCATGAAACCTGAACCGCCGACAGAAACGCACAAGACGAAATAATAGAAATAACAGTCGGAGCTCGGAGTCAAACTGGTGGGTGTTTCACTGCTGCGGATTCCAGATTTCTGCTGCTGAACTCGGAGAGAAGGAGATATCAAACTGCTGACCTCGACTTTCTCATTTCTGCAGGGAAGCTGAGAGAAACACACAGAACTTACTTTAATGTGAAGGAGGCATCTGCAGCTTTAACCCACTGCATTAAAACATGTTGCTGGCCACGTGATTCAGTGCATGTAAAAGAGCTCAGCAGCCTTTACATGCCTTGATGAGGCTCACCTGTGCAGGTGTGTGTGTGACCTGGCTGTGAACCCAGGGGGGCGGGGCTGTAGTCAGTGGTGGAAGAAGTATTTAGATAATTTACTTATATTTTAGTATCACAATGTAAAAATACTCCTGCATTCAAAATTTTACTTAAAAGTACAGAAGTATTGGCAATAAAATGTACTTATCAAAGTAAAAGTACTCGTTATACAGCAGAAAGGCCCCTATCAGTACTTTAATGTTGTAGTGGTGAAGATGGAGCTAATGTGAACGTCTTGATATACTTTTTGGTAGTTTAATCTATAACAATACATCATGTATATGTAAAGTTTTAATTTGAAATGTAACTATAGCTAAGAGTTGAGTAAGAAGTACAATATTTAGTGTGGCGGAATAAAAGTATAAAGTAGCATAAAATGGAAATACTCCAGTAAAGTACAAATACCTAAAAAATGTATCTTTTGTTTTTCTCACCCAAAACTGAGCTTTTTCAAAATGTCTCCAGAGTGAATGAATCTTAAAACGTCAGCTCGGTGTTTCAGTGTGTTCGGGGGAAGAGGAAGGCGCCCGGTGAGGGTCGGGGAACTTTCTGTCACCTCAAACTTTCTCTGCGACGACTCATTTTAAAGATCAGTATAGCCGAAACATGCTGTGATGCAGTTCTGTGGTTTGATTCCTGTGAGGTCAGAGATGATTTTAACAGGAAAACATTAGACGGCGTAGTGTAGACGCAGTCTCAGAAACAGGATCACAGGATTGCAATAATACTGTAGCGTCCCTTTAGTGAGAAGGCTACGAGACAGTAGCTGGTTTTGCTAGCAGTTTATTAGCGAACAGATCAACTTTCAACTTTACTGTGTTCTCTGAAGCGGCCTCTCGCTTCGACTCCCTCTTATAGACTCACTTTGCAGCCAGGTTCGCTGTCTCACACACATCAGTCACAGGAGGCTGAACAGACTGACAGCATTCACAGCTTCTAAGCTTATGACATGTTCACTGACACCCTGGAAATCTCAGTACCTGCAGTAAATTGTCCTTTTTTTAACTTGGCTGAACTCATATCACAATAGTTAACCATTAACATGTCACACAGTACGTCACAATATTTAAAGAGCAGCATCCAAAACGTATAATTAGCTGCAGTGATGATGCCGCCTGCTAAACAACTGAAAAAAAAAATCCAGGATCTGTCAGATAGGTTGTTGTTATTCATCTGTGTTACTCACCTGACTAAAACTAGTGTTTTAATCCTGGTTCCTCCATGTAAAGTGCTGTATAAATAAAGTATATTATTATCATTATTATTCACCTCCACATGTGATCTCACCTGTTAAATCCTCCTCAGGTACGACGGAGAGGAGCTGAAAGGCTGCTGGACGGACATCAGTGTTGCTACGCTAACAGGCTACTGCTTCTGCAAGGTTCAAATATATTCAGTTATTGGCCAAAATGATCACAATTTACAATATTTTTGTCAAGCTCCACTAATCAATAGATTTTTAGATAGGTCCATGATGCGTTTAGCTTAGCTTAGCACATAAATACACCTTCCAACAACCCCAACGAGTTAGTCAGCAGTCCGTCTGTGAGGCTGTACTCAGGCACAGTGGTGCTTTGAGCTAAATGCTAACACCAGCATGCTAACAATGATCACAATGACTATGCTACTATTTTGATGTTTAGCAGATATGTTTACCATGCTAGTTTAGCATGCCAGCATGCTAACATTTGCTAATTAGCGCTAAACACAAAGCACAACTGAGGCTGATGGGAATGTCATTAGTTCTGCAGGTATTAAAAATAAACCAAAGTATTTTTGACCTGATGATGGCGCTAGAGGAAAAGTCAGACGATCGAAGTTATCACAGTTCATCCTCAGGGGAGCATGAATGTGACAGTCACTCCAAAAATCAATTAATAAATTGGCAACAAAATAAATAAATAAAGAAGCATTGAACTGTATTGATAAAAATTAAATAAATAAATAAAAATTAAATGCACCTCTCCCCAAATTAAATTAATAAGTAGGCAATTAAATAAATAAATATGCATTAAATGTATATACATATATAATAAAATAAATATGTTTATTATAAAACTCCACTTCAGCTCACAGGATTTCATCCCTCCATGAACTGAATTCTGAACTTCCATTTAAAGGCTTTTTGATTTATTTCACTGAGGATTATTATTTCTTTCTCCCAGGAAAGCTTCTTTTATTTATTTATTTCATCTGCGTATTTATTTCAGGATGACACTTGGTTGTTGGTGTTGCTCTGTCACTCAGCAGAGAGATATTTATTTAATTTCTTATTAATATATATGTCATCACTTATTTATTTATGTTATTGTAAAATATGTAATCGTCTATTTTATTAATATAATTACGACCCATCTAGTCTTCGATGCCTGAATGTGACACAAAGGCAATCCATCCAATAGTTGTTGAGATATTTCAGTCACATACTTTCAATCACAGAGATTATTACGTCATGGAGCCACAAAAAGGAGGCAAACCAGCCTAATTTAACATTATATTATATATACTATATATTAGTAGTTAAACCACCGTGATGATTTTCATCAGAACTAAACTCACATTTCAGCTTCTGAAGAAAATCACCTCAGCAACATATAACGACTGCACATTGTCCAGTTTTTTCTTTTAATTCTGTGATAGGATATTTATATGTTGCGTATGATGTGGTAAATGTTTAGTACAGTCTGTTTCCAGCTCTTTGTGGTTGTCACACACAGGTTTTCGTGGTGAACTGAAGGTTGAATAAAGAAGCGTGGCTGCTGGAGGAGAGTCGGTGAAGCAGCAGCTCTTCTCCTGTATCTCCACAGAGATCAGCAGCCTCCATAAGAGCCTCCTCTCTGTTACTGAGGCATGCTGGGGGATGATGGGGGGGGTCCTGTGGGCATGAATTGGCCCTGGCAGGCCTTAATGCAGCTGTCAGGCGTCCTGGTCCAGCGATGCGATTTCCCCCGCTCCGTCACCGTCACCGCCAAGATTATACGGCTTTTAAATGAGCTGCAGCCACAGGGAACGGCACCCGGGGAACGCCTGTCGCCGCGGCAACATGAGCCATGATTTGCCGTGCCATTAATCTCGCCGGGGAGATCTCAGCCGATTTGTCCTCGCCAACAAATGAAGCTGTAAAACTTCTCCTCCCCCCGCATGTGTCTCTTTCTGGATGAATCCGGCTGACAGGAGCAGGACGCCGCCGACACCTGGACCTGAACGATCGGCCAATCAGGAGCAGGGATCCATACAGGCGACCAGACAACACTTAAGTTTCTGTAAGATGGATGGAAGTGAAGTGAAACTGAAAACTGACTGACTCAGTTTGTTAATTACAGACAAAGTTACAGACACAGGCCTCTGGTCCGTCTCCCTGCTGGTGAAACCAAATAAACCTCCCAAAAGTCTGCACTCACACACACATTCACTACACACAGGTGTACAGATGTTTTATCCTTTGGTAAGTGGGTGATGTTTTGTTTTCTTCGTGGCATCGCACATAAACCTGGTACCCATATTTATTCGTATTAATACACCCGCTGTCTGTCACACCTGTACAAGGAACTGAATGAACAAACACCTGCAGCTGTCGTGGTCATCAGTAAAGTGTTTATAACGCATTTAATCTGAAATCTGAACATTATACAACATTATTTCTGTCACAGTGTTTCAGGTCTTCATTATATGCCGGGTATCAGACAGAGCTGGAGAGCCATCTTACTCTGGCCGCTGCACTATTATTATGATTTATAACTAAATATAACTGGATAATAATTCACTGGAATCATGTTTTATTTATTTATAATTAAAGTGAATTATTTTCCAGCAGATGCTACTCCAGTCTGTTGCCGCATAGAAGAAACATAATCAAACTGTGGAGACTTAAATCCATATATATAGGAAGAAAAGTAGGTTCTGAAACTGAAGGCAATGCTTCTTTATAACTATTAAAATATTAAATAGCTCGCCACTATACATCCCAACATGAAACACTGACAGCCAGTTGAGTCACCAGCTGCTTTCCCTCTGATACTTTCCTTCTTTCCTCTTTTCAAACGACCAGATTTCTGAAAAGTTCACTTGAAGTCCTCAGCGTTAGCATTAGCATTAGCATCAGCGCATTTATGCATTTGGAGAGGAACTATTTATGTCCATTTCAGAGGGGGGAGCGGCCCCTGAGAGGCTCTAATATTGTTTTAGATTCTGTCAAACTATTTAGTGTCGTTTTTCTTGATTCTCAAGCCGAAAATCCCTGAAACAAATACATTTTTTATTATTATCAGGTTGCAATAATCTTTTTTCACTTGTTTTAATAAAACAGATTTTTCTAGTGTGAGCCTGAATGACTATTTTTGCTGTTTGTGTTTTTACAGTGTGCAGTCCAGCTCTCCTGCTGCTGTTCCAGGGTTGTGCATCATCTGATCACATGTTTGCAAACACTCTCCTCTTTCTCAGGCCCTGTGCTCGGCCCTGAGGGGCCCCTGAGAGACCCCGAGGACTATCTCAAGTGTTCCTGCTTTGTTTTGCTTCCCCTTCTCTTCTGTCTCCTTTCATGGCGGCCATTAGGCAGCCGGCCAGCGGCGGCGGCGGTTGTTGTTTTCAGCCAAACAGCATCAGCAGCTGCGACAGCAACTCCAGCGAGAAGCCTGAGAGAGGAAAAGTTTTAATGGATAGGAGAGGGGGGGAACTGGGTCGGTTATCTGCCCTAACTGGTCTCCCAGGCCTCCCCTAACTCCCTCCCGGTCCCCCCTGACTCGCCATCCAGCAAAGCATCATGGGAAGGACAGTCTGTAGATTCCCGGGGCCCCGCTGGGTTTGGTGTTTGTTGCCTTGGGGAGGGATGGTAGCAGCGGTGATGGGGGGTTAATGGGGTGCTTGTTAACCTCTGGGAGTCGTGTCCTACATCAGCTGTTCCATAAAAAACTCAAACTGAAGTTTTGTTGTTATTTTTTCCTCTTCAAGAATCCCCCCCGCTGCTCGTTACACATGTGAGCTTTCTAAATTTAAATCCTCGCTGTGGGAAAAAATAAAATAAAATTAGACGCATGGGGAAATCTGAAGAACACACGTTTCCATCTTAAACTCATATTACTCTTTAATTCACTCGTTCCTAAAATCCCTCCTCAGAGCAGCATCACGGCGAAGCGTTCGTCTGCACGTCTCCGTCCAGTTTTCTGGACTTTGTTCATTTTAATCCTAATATAGTTGTTAAAGATATAAACCTGGAGGAGGGAAGCTGCACCGTCTGGAGAATTCACATCCATGTAATGTTATGCAATAAGCACTTCTTTTATTTGAAATAATTAGAAATTAAAAATAGCTGCTTTGACATTAAAGATAAAAACGCGGAGAGATGTTGATGTGGAAAATTATAAAATTATTTTCATTTTTTCATTGTTAACATCGTCCAGCATCTTACAGAAGGTCATGTGTGTAAATACAGATTATTTCCATGTGTTTGAGACCAGCAGAGTTATAATATCAGGCAGGACGAGGGTTATATGACCAAACAAATGTTAGGTGAGCTTCTTTACATTAAAGAACCATACAACTGGTTTTTGCATGTTTTACTATAAATATAAATATGTCATTTATACTCTTTGGTTTAAAAAAAACTAGTTATTTACATGTTAGGAGCGTCGGGTGTTGATACAGTAGGTATTGATGTTCAGTCTGGCTGCTCTCCATGTTTGTTACGTAGTTTTAAAGCTGCAGTAGGAAATATTATTATATTATAATTTTGGTTGAAATAACTAATTTTGACCATTTGCATGCCACTAACAATATTTAATTGAAGGGTTCCTTTAAATAAATGTGTGTCTGTGAGTATTTCGGTTTTTAAAAAACTGAGCCCAGTCTGAATCAAACATCCGCTCAGGGTTAGCTAGCAGCACGTAGCTAGCCAATCACAGTGACTCTGTACAAACAGTTGGTGAAACTGACATGAGGCGATCAGCTGGAGAGACGATGTCTGACTCTGTTGGAACTACAGAAACACGAATGGTGGTGTTACAGAGTGGAGCTTTACTAGCACACTGACAGAACTAGCTGAGCAGAACAGACGTTAGCTTGCTAGCTAGTTACAACGGTTGACAACCTTCGACGTTCCGCTTCAAGCCTGGCAAAATTTCACTGGTTAAATGTTTATATTGTAGCCTGTGTGTTGTACTTCCTACCTGGATGCTAATTAGCTTAGCTTTTATTTGCTTTTTTTAAATTTCTCTGATTGCAATACTGAAGACGGTTTTCAAAGTTAAACCGGAAGCTTCTCTGTGACTTCCTCGAGTAGTTACTCCTGAACCATATGCTACGTACGGCAGTTGGTTTCCATTTATTTCAAAGTCTGTTTGCATGAAAATCTAAAAACTGGTTAGTATGAATTTTTATATAATATATATATTTTTATACGTTATATGTACTTAAGGAGCCAAACTTTGCAAAAGCACCAATACGGTCTTTTAAGACAAGGGGGGTATATTTACATACGGTATTTTAACGCTTTAACACACTTTTTTTTTTTTTGCAACAATACATTTACAGATGTAAAAATGTGATTGATTGAGTGATTAGTAAATGGTGTATTAATCTATTAATGACAATAGGTAAAGAATAAAAACCTAAAAGAAGACCTCGTTGATGCTCCGTGAGGTTGGTGTTGGTTTTGAGTTGTTCCAGAAGAACAAAATGAGAACATCTGAACCGTCGAAGAGCTAAAGAAGGTAAGAAGTCAAAAAGAAACAAACAGGTGGAGTGTTTGAAGCAGAGAGAGTGAAGAGGTCTGTAATGTTCAGTGTAGTTTTCACCTGGATGCCTTGAGATCTGCTCACCTGTGAGTTGTCCTCATCGAGGCTCGAGAGGCTTCAGGCTTAATAACTAAAAACTGAAACAGCAGATTTCACAGTTTTGAAGCAGACAGACGAATCAGCTGCTGAGAAGAAACCTCACTCTTTCCCACGGTCTGATCTCGAGAATCACGTCACATCTCAAGATGTCACCGCTGCAGACTGCAACTCCCTTCTTCTCTTATCTATCGCTGTAAGTGAAATAAAGTAAACGCGTGCACAGACATTTAAAGGATCAGACTCGTGTTATTCTGTATTTTTCTTATTGTCAACAGATACGTGCAGATTTGTGTTAACCTGTTGACCCCCACTATAGATGACAGTGGCACCCAGAAACCAACCAGTACTCTACAGCTGAAATGATAAGATGATTCATTGATTAGTCCTCCGACCTAAACGACAGAATAGGTTGGTTTGCAAATGACTCCAAAAAACGACATATACAGACGTACCGGACCTTCGTCGTCATGGTAACAATAATAAACACATGGTTAACGTTGTGAAGCGGTCGCAGCTTGGTTAGGTTTAGGAAAAGATCCTGGTTTGGATTAAAATAAGTATGTTAGTTACGTACGTAACTTAAGTTGAGTTAAGGTGAAAGTCCTGTGTGTGTTTGTCCCGTTCATCCACCCCGACCTCCTCCCTACACGGACTTTGACGCTCTTTATTCTACCTCTCCGGACTTCCTCCTTTGCTCCCGTCATAACTACTACGGCCACTAGAGGTCGATGCCTAAATAAATGTAAATATGGGTTGTAATAAGCTGCTGCACAGACAACCTATATGAACATATTATTTTTGGGAGGCCAGTCTCGATTTTGATAATTGATTAAAACTTCGTCTCAAATGTGCATATTTGTTAGTTCTCCCAGTTTTCTATGATGATAAACTCAATATCTCAACAACAACAACAAAAAAGCTATTTGAAGATGTTAACTCGGGCTTCAGGGAATAGTGACGGCCATTTTTAACTATTTTATACACTGAACAATCACACGATTACTAAAGAAAATAACTGTCATACACATTGATGATGGAATGAATTGTTGGTTGCAGCAATAGATAAATGAGCACAATATGAACTAAAACAATTAAACTAGATTACTCTTTCATGACCGGGGCCACAGGATGGAGGACGGGGGATCAGTCTTAGCTGATGTTGTACTTCTCTGCCGCAAATTTCTAATTAATTAATCAAATTAAGTGGACCCAAATGATATGGAGTCAACTCAGAGATTTTGGGCCCACTTTGCCCAGTTGGTGATCCGGCCTTGTGCAGAGCCTAACCAACAACATGTGAGTCCATCTCTCAGTCCTGTCTGACTTCCTGTCTGACTTCCTGTCTGTGGCTCTCAGTCCTGTCTGACTTCCTGTCTGTGGCTCTCAGTCCTGTCTGACTTCCTGTCTGTGGCTCTCAGCTCTGAGCCCATTGGCTCCTACTGAAGACGTAAATCTTTAAAAACACCTCACAAACATACAGTTTCAGGCTTTGAGGCGTCTTCTGAAACATTATCACAAACCCACTGACACACAGTGAACCTGGAGCTTTCAGGGGCCCCTGGGGATTCCTGGGCCCTGAGGCAGCTGCCCACTCTGCCCGGTCGATAATCCATCAGACCAGCTCTCTGCCCTCGGTGGGTTTCCTCTGCTTCCTGTTTCTGTCCTTAGAGGCTTTTTGCTCAGTGTTGTTGAAAGTAAAGCCCAGTTCAGTGCCCACTGCACGCCGTCATCGTCCAGCTGTGTGGAGGAGAGTTTGAACTTCTCTCTCTGCCGTCTCTAAACGGAGACTTTTAAAACGCCGCTGACCACGTTTTAGTTTGAAAACTCCAGATTGAGTTTTAGTGAGGACGGGCGGAAACTGAGACGTTTCAAAACGATGACGCAGACACCCACATTCACTTCCTGATTGGGTCTCATCAGCCATGACGTGTCCTTCCCTGATTCGTCACGCTCCTATCACGTGACCCTTTTCAGCCTTGACTCTCAGCGGTTAATTCAACATGGAGAACGAATCACAACACTTCCTGTCAGTAACAGTTCCACCTGGTCGCCGGTCCAAGCAGAGAAATCTCTGCTCTGACTTTTCTCCGTCGCTGTTCTTCGTTCGTAGTATTTCCTGCAACTAACTAACCAACCAACCAGAGCAGGCGATCTGCTTCCTGTTTACACCGGCACGAGCATGCCCAGTGCTGATCTGTGTTTCACCAACAGCCCACACACAACTGGGACGGTCAGATCCAAGGATCCAGACTCAGATTAGATTTGAATAGATGCTTTCAGTATAAATGATAAAAATGTGATTTCTTTGCCTTCCTGACTTCATGAAATAAAAAGATATTTTATTCTTATTTAGGAAACATCAGCTCACCAGAAGTGAAATCAAACCATCTTCTTCTTCTTGTCTTAACTGTTTATAAAGAAAAGAAAATGTGGGTGTTAATGTACAACAGAAACTATTTAGTAGTAAAATCCTCCATCTTCTTCCAGGCGTGCAGCCTCGTCTGAGAGATGGAGTTAATTAAGGTGAAAGTCGTGGAGGAACGACGGTGAAGCCGCGGCTCTCGGCTGCTTATCTGAGAGGTGTGAACAGGTATTTACTCCAGCTGGGAGAGACGCCAGCCCAAGAGCTACCTTGCTAACGCCGGATTAGCGGCGGGGCTCTGTCAGCCCGGGTTTCACCGGGGGCCACGTCAGGAGCCGATCTGTCGGGTGCGTTAATGCGCAGGGAGAGGGCGGCGTCCGTGCTGCGTGATCAAACAGAGGTGCACGTCGGCTACTCTAAAGCTGCTTTTACATTTTCTGATATTTTAACTGTTTCTGGATCAGTTACGGTTTAGACTTTACGTCATTTACAAAATGAAATATCACAATATTTCAGTATAGACTTGATCTAATGTCTGACATCACTCCCTGTTTAACATATATCACAGTATATTCATCCTGTTTCATTTGTAGTGTGAATGTGAAAATTACAGTACAGTGTTGACACGCATGAGATGATGATTGATAAATGTCTGAGCTTTTGAGTGTCTGTGAGTGTTTCCATCCACCTGCTTTTAGGCACATTTTCTATTTACTCCTAAAAAAAACTGATTTGAAACACCAGAAATTAGAAAAAAAGTCTAAATGTGTGTAAAAAGAGTTTCATTATTGTCTTTTACGATTTCTTTCTAATCTGTAACTATTGATTTGCTTGTTCTCGCTTTTTGTGTTCATTGTCGTTTAAATGTAATTTTTTAAGCATCTTATGTTTAATGTATTTCCCCTGTAAACACTTTGAGTTGCTCGTGTCTGAACGGTGCTGTAGAGATAAACTTGTGTGTGAGGTGTAAAAGTTTCATGAATAACTGCTGGCGTCCATGAAGCCTGTGAGTCAAAGTGAAGGGCTGAAAGCATCAGCAGTGTGTGGAGCGATGAGGAGGCTGTAACCTTCCTCACATGAACACATGAAACTGACAGAAATGTTTTCCACCGACAGCAGAGATCAGAACTGAGGAGCTGAATAAATGAGAGAGCGCTGGAGAGTTTTATGGACGACGGCAAGTTACGACGACGAAAATCTATCATTTGAAACAAATGTAATCAATTTGATTAAGTTATATACTCAGTATGTTGATATATGTTGTTACTTTGCAGCCTCGTGTGAAGCACTTCTGAGTGATTTGCGCTGCCTATAAATGATATTCACTCAAAACTGACAGTGTGAGGGCGCCGTTAATGATCTTGGTGACCACCCTGATATCTCCTCTAGCGCCACCATCTGGACAAAATGTCCACTTGACAACAAGAAAGAGAAATATTAAAATCTGATCAGCAGATTGATAAATTATTGCTGAAACCTTTAGATGTGAACGACCCTGTGACTGTTCCCGAAGCTTCATGACAAACTTCACATCTTTAGCTCTAAGAAGTCTGTATCATCAGGTGTAACTGAACTCAAAGAACAAATGATTTAAAGTTTTTAGTCTCGCGTGAACCTCAGAAATCCCAAACTGTGTGGAATAAAAACATTTGTACTCTGCAGAGGAAGCCGAGCTCCGCTGAGGCTCTAATCAGCTCTGATTTACATGATGGACAGACTTCAAATGATGTCTGTCTCTGTCAATCAAGTGTCACCTTTAAAAAAGAGCCTTCAATCACATTTCACTGACAGGAAGAATTAAGTGAAGAGGAGGGATGAGAGGAGCTCAAAATGAAATTTTCCTCAGCGATATTATCTCCTCCTGTGAACGCCGCCGCTCCGCCGGCCGATAAGAGCGACTGCTGCGTTTTAAAGAGGCAAAGCGACGTGCCGAATACACGACACTGCTCTTAATTCTGGTTTTATCAGGCAGGAGTCGTGGTTGGAATATTTGTGCCTCTCTGCGTGTTTCTCTTGGCGTGTTCTCCGCCTGTAAGTCGCTGCTGAGGTCTTTGTGGAGGATTTTGTTAAATTATACAGCAGCTGATAAAGCCACTCTGAGTATCTGCAGCTTTAAGAAGTTAAAGAAGAAGAAGAAGATGGACTGGAGAGAGGAGGAAGGCGGGGGGCTTTCGGAGCAGAGTTGACTTTGAAGAGCAGCTGGAAGATTCGGTTAATCCACTCACAAAGAGAGGAGAGAGGAGGACGACTTAAAGCCTCGCTCCTCTTCCTCCTGCTCTCCTTTCACCGTTTTCTTCCTGTCTTTCTCCTCTCTGCACAGACGCTCTGTCACTGTGATGTGGCTCTCTGCCTGAAGAGAGGTATTACTGAGGATTTTAACGCACTCCAGAAAGAAGAGAAAAATCACCATCAGCCTTAACGAGTCACTCAGTCGATTATTGAACCCTGAATTCTTACAAGTGTCTTAAAAACGAGTGAAACGAATCAGAGACAAAGTTTAAAGCCCCTGAAAACTATTTCTCTATAACATTTAATAATCAGGACAAAACACGATCAAAATGTATTTATTTATTTTTATTTGCACACACATAAGACTGCATTAAAATCCAGATAATGAAACAAATAAGAGACGTGTCGGGTCAAGAAGCCTTGAGCTTATACAACAGACCTCCCCTCCTTTAAGGAGAAAAACAAACAGGAACAAAACTAAGTTAAATTAAATACAACAAGAAGCACACAAAATGAGCAAAAAAAACCTAACCAATCCGTAGACAACAATCCAATAAAAACAAGTCAAAATCAATAAAGTCTTTTCTATCTTCACATCAGATTATTGATTATATTTTGTATCATTAAAACGAATCTGCAAAGTAACTAAAGTTATCAGATAAATGTAGTGCAGTAGAAGTATAAAGTAGCAGAAAATGGAAATACTCAAGTACTTCAAAATTGTACTCAAGTACTAGGAGTGGAAACTGTTTGGAAAAGGCACTTTCAAAAAATACTTGGCAGGTGATTGGACGAACTATCTGTCTATCACGGGCTAACTTCAACCAATGACGTAGCAGGAGAGCGCCGAAGAGGAAACACAACAAGAAGCACCTTGATCACATCAGGTCAGGTTTGTTCTCTGCTCTTCTTTCAATGAAGAAATCCTCTCCAGTTCTGATAGAACTGATGCTACAGCAGCAGCTACGCTAACCTCTGTAGCAGCCGCCATTGTTGTTTTCAAACGAACAGTCGCAGTCGTCACACCTAAACCACACCTGTAGCTGCCAGTAGTTCTTCATAGGACGCTGATTGGTCCCAACCACTGTGATCTCTCGTGATCTTGTGAATCCAGCTGCCTCGCAAGGTAACTTCAGAACAGTACTGGACTAAATGTACTTGGTTACTTTCCACGACTGCTGGACTCAAACTGTGAGATGTGGAATCTCCCAAAATGGACTTACTTCCATTTCCATTCCCCCTGACACCTGCTGGACCTGGATATTATTGATGATTAGATGGAGAGCAGTTTTATTGGAATGTAAATGCTCTTTCTCTCTTCTTATTACTGATGAACACAAACAGAGTTTGTTCTCAGAGGATGAAGCTCAGCTCTCAGCTGCTCTCTGATTGGCCCGTCTGCAGGTGACTCGATTATTCAGCGTGATGCTGGCGGCACATGTTGGAGTCGGGAGGCTTTGGAAGCAGTTTGGCGTGGTGTTGGACCCCCCCACCCCCCACCCCCACCACCGACGAGCCCGGAGACTAATGTGGGGGGGGGGTGATGCTGCTTATCAGCGTCGCCTCCTGCAGCCAAAGTCTCCTCCACATCAGTGTTGATGAAAGTTTAACGTGCAGCATACGGACACAGAGGCACAATAGAGCGCTGTGATTGGTCACTGATCAACTGCGTGCGTGCGTGTGGAGGGTGAAGCCTTAAAACAAGTGAAATGTGGACACACTGATCACTGCTGATATTTATTGGCTGGTAACTTTCTATATTCAAAATTACATTTTTATATTTTATGTATTTTATTTCATTTTATCTCATTTTAAAATTTCATTTTATTTTATCTTAATTGATTTTATTCTTATTGTTTTGAACGTCATTCTAAAGTACATGCAAAGCACTTTAAATGTGCTGTATGAATAAAGCTGCCTTTTACTGATTACTTATTTTTAGTCACTAAATAGATTATAGATCTCCATCCAGACTGGTTTTATTTCTCTGCAGGAGGTTCAGCGGCTTTAATATTAAATGCACTGATTTTTCTCGCCCTGCTGCTGCTTTTCTACACATATTTTGGCCTGTCCCAAATTTTTAGACATGTTTAAACAAACACCTTCTATTTTAAAGTGGATCTCTGAGAATTATCACAAGGTTACAGGACGAACACTTTACTGCCCACCTCCTACTGGAATATTAATCGTATTGAAATGGGGCGTATTCTATTATTATTTTTCCTTCCTACTGAAGATGAACATCTTTAAGTGTAGTTTTTAACAAATGGGGAAATAGTTTTTATTAGTGAGAATTTGGGGCAGCAGGACGGTGTGTGCAGTAAACTGCAGTGTGTGTGTTGATGGTGATGAAGGAGCAAGAGTGTTCCTCACTGATGTGTTTTTAATAAAGAAGAGATATCAGGCTAAAGAAGAAAAATATAGAATATCTTCACACGTTCCTTTAATCACGACGTGTTCAGCAGCAGCATGAACAATAAAAAGCTCCTGTGTGGAGCTCACTCTCTTTTATAATCAAGAACAACAGAAACGCAGGTTTTTTCTTCACTCGTTTAAGGAACAATAAAACAGAAATACAATGAAGCGACAGCACCTGTCTCACTCTCTGAACATCAGGTGAGGGGTTTACAGGACAAAGCAACATGTTTGTGACTGCAGGGATCTGCAAAAACAGCAGAAATCACCTCAGCACGTCGTTTCCTTAAAGTCTTAAAGGCTGAATATGAGACAGAGTCGGTCACAGCTCATCACATTTACTGGATTCATTTTTGCAGAATGGAAAGCACTTTGTTGTTAATCTAAATTAAGTTAAATGTGCTTTTCTGTCAGACTTATTGTCGAGTTTTTGTTTTTCTGAGATTCTGGTTATCTTGACTGTTATTAACGTGATTTTCTGACTGGACTCTGGTGCTCCGTGTCCTCTGCAGCCTCCTGCAGATATAAATTACACCCATTGAATTATAAAAATATCCATGTTTCTCAGCAGACAGACTTTCTCTTTTTTTCTTTCCTCCAACACAATTAATATGACGACTTTGAAATAGTAACCAGAGTCTGACTTTCTTCCTTTTTAATTTTTTTTTTTTTTTTGAGTCCATGTCTGATGTCACCGGTCCATTTTCGTGGAGTTGCGGCCGCTGCTTCCGTCCGTTAGCAGCAGAAGAATTAGCCCGCGAGAGTCTGAAATATGAGTGGTGTAATCACTGCGAGGGAGGAATGAGGCCGCAGAGTTCACAGCTTCTTAATTAGTTTGCAGTGTACGTGTAATTATTCCTGCATTTTTAAATTCACTCAAGGCGCCGTTCCCCTCTTCCTCTCTCTTCATTTTTAAGGATCTGGTTTAAGGATGTCCTGCAGTTACGAATCAATCCCACATTAGGCCCAGAAAGCTCTGTGTAATTACACTCTGTGGGTTTTTTTCTTCTTCCACTGAGGAATGAACGGACATATGGATTTAAAGCCGGACGCCATTTTTAGATCTCCACACTTTCTTTCTCCTCATCAGCTAAAAGACGTCTGAGAGTCGCTGGACGAGCTGCAGAGCTCAGCTTCGGCCTCTTTACGGCACTTTGTGATGCATTTAAGTGCACGGGAACATTAACAGTATAACACATACAGAGACTGTGTGTTATGAATTAACATGTTCAAAATGAAAAACAGGAGAAAGCGAAGAATCCCGAGCAACAAGTCTCATACATTCAGAAAGTCTCATACATTCAGAAAGTCTCATACATTCAGAAAGTCTCATACATTCAGAAAGTCTCATACATTCAGCCCGATAATGAGCCCTAAAAATCTTAGTGAAAGATTTTCATAAACAAATAAAGATGATGAAGATCACTGAAGAAGAATCAAATTGATTTATATTTGAAATGTGAAATAATCTGTTCTAAGTTAAAGATTATTTGTAGGTAAAATGTAAAATACGTCAAGAAAAGCAAAACATTGTCTCTAAATTCTTGTGTATCTTTTCTAATGAGTAAACTCTCTCTCTCTCACAGACAGTAGAAATAATATTTTATCTGTTTTATTATTTTATTATTATTTCTTCAGATCTTCAGTAGAAGCCATTTTGTTTCACAAACAATAATAAAATAATGATTTTAGCTCAGTTCACTTTGTGTTCGCTGCTTCTCGTATTAAATGAAATATTCGTAAAGAAGCATATTTACACCATTTACTCCTCTTCTTCCTCCTTCTCTTCATCATCATTTCGCCCCCTTTCCTCTTACTTTCCCTCCTTTCTCTCGCTTCCTTCTCCTCTCCCTTCACCCCTACACTCTTCCTCTATCTTCCTCATCATCTTCTTTTTTCCTCTTCCTCACCCCTTCCTCCTCATCCCCTTGTCTCTCTCTCCACTCTCCTCCTCTTCTTCATCCCTTCTCTTCCTCTTTTCTCCTTTTCTCCTCTCCCACTTCCTCTTTTTTCTTTCTCTCCTCACCCTTTTCCTTATTCCTCCTCCTTCTCTTCCTCACCCCTTTGCTCTCTTCTCTTCTTTTTCTACCTCCACCCTCCTCCTCTTCCTTTGTCTTCCCTCCTTTTTCTGCTCCTCCCCTCCCCATTTTTCCTCCTCTTCTTTTTCTTTCTCTTTTCCTTCTCCTCCTCTCTCATCCTCCTCCTCATCTACTCTATTCTTCTTCCTCCTTTCTCTTCTCCCTCACCCTTCTCTTTCATCCTCCTTCCCTGTCTCCCTCTACTCTCCTCCTCTTCTTCTTCATCCCTTCTTTTCCTCTTTTTCCTCTCCCACATCCTCTTTCTTTCTCTCCTCCCCCTTTTCTTTATTCCTCCTCCTCCTCTTCCTCACCCCTTTTTGCCCTCTTCTCCTTCTTTTCTACATCCACCCTCCTCTTTCTTCTCCTTTCTCCTCCTCTCCCTTCACCCTTACACTCTTCTTCCTCCTTATCATCTCCTTTTTATCCATCCTGCTACTTTCTCCTCCCCCTTTTCTCCTTCATCCCCTTTCTTCCTCTTTTCTCCTGCCTCCTCTCCTTTTCCTCCCCTCCTCACTTCCTTCACTCACTTATCCTCTACGTCTACTCTTTTTTTCTTCCTCTCTTTCATCTTCATACTCCTCTTTATCACACTTCTCCTCTCTCCTCCTCTCTCCTCCTCTGACTGAATGGGATGTAACTTCCTCCTCTCTTCTTCCTCAGCGGCTGTTTGGATCCTGCAGCTTCTTACAACAACACAAAAACACAAACAGCAACTCTTATTTATTATCACATGAAGCTGCAGCCACTGTGTGTGTGTGTGTGTGTGTGTGTGTGAAAAACATCTGAACCTGGATTTCTTCACGTCGCTTTAAAACCATCGATCATCTATCTGAGGACCCTCCTGCTCTCTACATGTCCTCTGAAACTGAAACATGTCCCAGTGTTTCCACACACGCCGGTCTTTTCGATTTGTTTCCCGGCGCTGTGTTCATTATTTTTTTTCCTTTTTTAAAAGTCTAACTGACATCCAGTACGACAGACTGTCACATTCCTCTTGTTTGCCATGAAACTCAAAAGCAAGACTGCAAAGTCATCAACACTGCGTAAAGCCGAGTGGAGCTGCACATTCAGCTGATGTTGCATTGCGGTTCCACTCAAACCTCCACTGATTCCAGTCTGCAGTTCAGTGTGGTGAATGTCATTAGGCAGCAGGGAGGACAACTTTATTTGTGCAACAACCAAAATCAATCCCACAATCAATTCAAAGTGGTTTACATAAATAAAAAGCATTAAAACATTTGAAAAGGCAGGTGGTGTTTTTTTTGCACCACCTCTCTACAGCAACACCCACAACACCCGAGAGTTTTTATTCTGATGCCAAACAGCTGAAGGTGAAACGCTGCTTCCATTCAGGATGAATTCACAAGGACTCGAGACGTTTCACAGGTAAATCATTCATGTTTTAAAAGTTTGTTGGCGTCTAAATGTGTCCATCAGTCTGACGATGATCGCCACGTTCCCCAAAACCGTCTCGAGGGGGCTGAGGACAATGACAACAAGCAGATGGTAGAAGAGAGACAAAGGAGTGATTAGACTAGAACAGAAGTGTGTGGTGTTTATTTACAGACTGGATATATACCGTCATATTTACAATACAGAGGACAAAGAGGTGGTGAAGTGAAACATCTTAAGACAGTCGTGGTCTAAAGCTTCGAGAAGTGATCTCAGGACTTGGGGGTCACTGGTTCAATCACTGGACCACCGCACTTTGCCTTGAGCACCACAGCAGGGGTCAATGATCACATCAATTGCACCACAATTGATAGATAATAATAAATGTAAATATGGGTCGTAATAGAGAGCTGCAGGATGATGTATTTTTGTAGTCCAACCCAGAAGTTAGCATCGCCCTGGTTCCCTCCACAAAAAGCCAATGGGATTTTAAATTATTGCAGAAAATAAGTTTATGATACTGACACGTTTTGTTCAGCAAGATAATCTTCACACATGAACACCACTTTATGATGTTTGAAGCGTAAAGTCAATCTCCAGAAGTAAAAAGCTAACGTTAGGCTATAAACCAGCTACACCACGGTCACATGACTTCAGCGTCTCCACCACTGAGCTTCCAGCGCTGACCTCTTCTACCAAAGCCTTTGGGAAAGTTTGAGTTAGAACAGTTTGCAGTATAAACCCAACGAGGCTGTAAAGGCGGACGAGTGAGTAGATGAGTTTCTGTGTTCGGCGTGATGACGTTTAATGTCCCCGACAACCTCTGTAGTCTCATTTAGACACTTGTTAGCAACCGCCTTTTTTAAGACACGTGAAAGCTTCAAAACTCACCAGTGGAGTATTTACTGATGGATTTTATGTCGTAGAACAAAACGCTTGTGTTAACCACAGACCTTATTTCAGGCATCGAACCAAAAACCCATTCAAGAAACCCACTGACTTCCAGACGAGGGAACAGGAAGAGCTAACATGCTAACATGCTAACTCACTTCAGGGTTTTAGGACTCAGTCTTGCAGCTCTCTATAAGCTGCTGCACAGACGACCTATATGGGCGTATTTTTGGGGAGGACGGTCTCAAACAAACCTGCGGTGCAGTTCATAAAGCCAGGAGCAGTGCTACATTAAAATAAGTTACGGAAATTAGCCAGTGGGGAGAGAATCACACAAAGCTTGGCCTTCACACACAAACATCCCCATTTTGTATTTGTCCCTAAAATGTAAATGTCTCCCCGGCTGTGTGCATACTGAGCTGCAGACCGACAGAAGGTGAGTCTGATATTCTGCAGCAGATGAGAAAGTCGACGCCTCGCTGCGAGATGTGTGTTTTATCCAATCCTGCCATCACCTCCAACAACAAATAATACCTGAGCCCCGGCCACATCAGCGGCAGCAGCAGCAGCCACCAAATCTCATTAAGTCTGAGATGGGAGAGGCAGCAATTGTTTTTTATGTTGTCCCCCCTCCTCACACACACACACACACACACACACACACACACACATTTCGTCTCATTTTTCCCTTCTCTGCAATGTGGGAGCATAAAAATAAAAGCCGGTCGAACCTCCTCCTCCTCCTCCTGCGCCGCCTCTGGCTCTGCGGCGGGACGTTCTCATCAAATCATTACTTTTATTAACGGTCAGATGGCTTTTTAATAGAATCGCTTTATTATGTCGTTTCTCATTTTCGCCCTCACGGTGAAATTTCATCCCCGTTTTGTTGATGTTGTTCTTTTCTCTTTTCATATTTTCTGGCGTTTATGGCTGCAGGGTGTCGACGCCGCCAAGAGAAATTTTTACATTTTGGAGGACGCGGGGGGTGGGGTGGGGTGGTGGGGTAGTGAACATGTTATTGGTTTCTGTTTGTTTCTGATAATTTGTTTTAGGGAACATCCAGTCCTCTCTCTGTGCTCACACTGAAGCTGAGAAGTTTTTATTTCTAAATTCAAGTAAACATGTAACACGTCAGAATATTTTCATGGCTATTAGCTTCAGTACGCAGAAACGAACATCATGAAACACCAGCTGCAGGTGAAGTGAATCTATTTGATGTGCCGGAGGGCAAGACGAGTACTTAACGCCATTATATCTGAACAGAACATGTCACAGGTCGGCTGTGACGCAGCACATTATAAAGGTAATCTAAAAAGAACACGATTTCCAGACGGCTGAGTCAGGAACATGCAGAAGAGAAACTAAACATCCAGTCTGAAGGAGATCGTCCCGGTTGTTTCACCCACACAGGTGTTTCCACTTCTTTCACCTGATTGGACCTCTGCTCAGGACTGTGTGGGCGTGTCCACACTGAGCTCACAAACATGTTTCCATTTTTCTTGGCGACGGAGGTTCCCGTCAGAGCTTCACATCACCTGTGTGTTTGTGTGCAGGGTCTCTCCAACAGGTGACCTTTGTTTATGTTATGAAAGGAAGAAGTGACATGATGTTCTTATAAAAAGACTAAAAAGGTGTTGGGAGGAAGTTTAAGGAGACACCAGCATTTACAGCACTTCATTTAAATAAAAAAGCTGCTATCAAATTTAAAATCTACGTAACAGATTTTAAAATTTCTTGTGTTCAAGTGGAAATTTTGGCCTGATGGTTGCACTATAGGAAAAGTACGGGGTAAACATAATCTGTAGGGTTCATCCTCTGTGCACCATGTGGACCTGTGGACCAGGAAGACTAGCTGTGCTGTGCTGTGGGTACAACTAATGGGGATCCTAACAAATTAGTAAATTAACAGCTACAGCAATTTTTCATGAAAATCTCGCAAATAGTTTGGACAGACAAACAGAAATATTTTAGTCTTGTTTCCAGAGAAGAAAGTAAATCAGAGAGCGTAAAGGCCCAAACGCACTGAAAGCGAAGGTTGAGGCGCGTCAATTAATATTTCCATGGCGCTCTGCGGGCATCAGATTTGAAACGCCAACACCACAGAACCAGCAGGATTTTAAGAAAAGGTCGCTATTTAGGCAAAATGCTTGTATATTACTGACACCCCCATTCATTTTGGGTTCATTTCTAGTTGAGTAACGTTATATGAAATGCCAGCACCACAGAACCAGCAGGATTTTGGGAAAAGGTCGAGACTGCGGCTGCAGAAAACACAGCTTTGGTCGCTGGCTCCTCATTTGACGCTCCAAAATTGGAACGTGGTCGGAGTCGGGCGTCATTTAAAACAAGTTGTACTTCAAAACATGCGCGTCAGACGCTTTCAGTGCGTTTGGGCCAGAAGTGTTTTGTTTTTGGACGCTCCATCTCCCAGCATTCTTTGAGGTGACACCTCTTTATTGTTTTGTTTTTTTACTTCCAGAGCATCCAACATGGCCGACGACCCGGTCCCATCCTCCTGACCCAAGCGTCCATCGGAGAAGATAACAGGCTGACCTTTAACTGGCTAATAGGCCTCGAGGGCAGGCAGACATTACAAAATAAGATATTAAGTATTATTTTCACTCCATTTGGTTTTCAGTTAGTGAACGATCGGCGGCTTTGCCCTCGCCAGAAGGAGCGACGGGTCTAATTGGAGCCGGGCTGATTATCTGGAGCCGTGAGAGGGAGGACAGTGACGGAGTGACTGTTAGCTGAACTGGCAGGTGGTAAAACAGCAATTATAAAACTAAACTTTGTTGCTTCTCAGAAAGCGTGTCTTATTTGTAACGAGTAAAGTGATAAAAGAGGAAAATAATTGGATTTTTTCCCTCTGCCATTCTCGCCCTCCAAGCCTTAAATGTTTGGGGAAAAGGATCTTTGAACAAAGTTTATTTCATTCTAACCTTTGATTAACGGTTCCCCCACTCGAGGCCATGCTGCAAAAGAAGCAAATTATTCTCAAGATCAAGCTTTTAGCCATCTCATTATCTATTTGCCATCTCTCCTCAGTTTTTTCTCCACTCTCCCAGACTCTAAATGATGTGTCTGTCCTCTGAAAGTGGATGTGGTCGTGGCTCTTTAATGCTCATTTACAGTCTGTTGTGTGTTTTTTTTTAATTTCTCCGTCTGAACAACAACAAGGCTTCTGGGTTTTTTTCGGCCAATTAGAGGAAGTGACCGACCCCGCTGACATCTCAAACACTTACTGACCCGCCCTTAGTGTCTGTCTGTGTGTTTAGGGCCAGTTTAAAAAAAATATGTCAGCCACTGGTGGGAGCGACTTGAACCAGGAGACTTTAAAATGTTCAAACTGAAGTTGAGCAGCCAGACACAGACACAACCATGTTACAGTAATGGCGATGAAAAGTGTTTAATGTGACTAAAAAAGTTTGCCTTCGTCGCCTGGCTCCACTTTTACAGAAATGACGGTGCCATGTAAAAGGAAGTTTTACCAGTGAGCAGAGGAGAAGCAAAGATCAGGTCTGCTCGAAGTTTGTTTGTGAATTATTTCAGTTTTTTGCCACAGAGATTGTGAGGCGTAACAGGGGAAAGTTTTTCATGAACCGTTCTATCAAATGAGCAACTCATGCCCTCAAACTTCTTTCATTCACTTATTCTCTGTCTTTGGAGAGTGAGATGTTCAGATGGAGATCAGTCTCATGTCATGTTAGCCTAGCTTAGCACAAAGACTGGAGGCAGCCTGGATGTAAGAGAACTTGATACCATGTTCCAAGTTTCTCACCCGGTGCGTTCCCACAAAACGTTTTTCAGTGTTTAATGTTTTTGGGTCCAAAGAAGTTGAGCATAAAAGACTTTGCCTAATGACTTCCTGTTGGCTCTCTGCACACATGACTGGCATGACACTAATTTACCCAAGCCTGTTGGAAAATGTTCATATTTCATTGATTTATTTGTGAGGTTCAGAAAAATGTATTCATCGTTTTACAGCCTTCTCTCTTTCTAATGAATGTGTATGGGGAAAAGTATTTTTGGGTGTCACATGATCCTGCAGTTCTGACCGTGGCCAATACGCCTACATTACGTCCCTGTTCCTGGTGGGTCCGTATCTACGACAGCACTCCATGTTAGAATCTGAACCCTTCGTGATTTGAACAAAGTTAAACAACGATTCATTTGTTAGCATTACAGCTACAGATGTTGTTCCAGCACATCAGCTCACGTAGTACGTCACCATAACTGTTTCTTTCTTATCCATGACATCCAGCAATGCTCTAATGTCTAATGTCAGGTGCCGGCTTCAGACTACACGATATCAGTCCGATAATACCTCGACCTGCAGACGTAGGGCGTTGGGAACGAAAGTGGGCGTTGGGCGCAACAGTTGATGGTTTTATCTTGTGTGGTCGATCATAACGGACAACAACTGATGCTGCATCTGGGAAGAAAGGCGACAAATTCCCAGACGTGTTCAGTGGCGTTGACCAATAGGAGCACAGAGCGCTCTTCAGCTGTAAACATGGCGAAGCGAAAGAGGAATGATGGTGTCGGTGCCGCGAGGTGAAACTGTGAAACAGAGGAAAGCTTACCGCTGTTTCTTATTTCTTTTTTTTAGGCTTTTCCAAACACAAGACAGCCAGTATCAGACACACCGCTTCGGACGCCATGTTTGTTTACATTCTTGTTCCCGGAAGTCAGCCCCCTAGCTCCTCCTTCCCGATGACATCACACAGGTCGTGAAAGACGGCAAGCTGTAACATACAATCTGTCATGTCTCTCGGCTTAATCGCCTGATCTGACCCTGAAAGATTGTGTAGTCTGAACCCGGCGTGAGCGTCTGCAGCCATGCTAGCAGCTCTGTGAGGCTGTACTTAGACACAGCGGTGCATTAAGCTAAATGCTAACACCAGCATGCTAACATGTCCACAATGACAATGCGAACATGCTGATGTTTAGCAGGTATAATGTTTACCATGTTCACCATTTTACTTTAGCATGTTAGCATGCTGATACATGCTAATTAGCACTAAATGGTGGACCGACCGTGCCATTCCTAGAGCCACGCCGCTAGCATGGCTAAAAACATCCACACCATTCAGAGTGAACCAAACGGCAGAGTGTTGAGTACAATCACATCGAGCTGTTTTTTCTAGCTATTTGTGTTTTTACAGTCTGTCAGTGTGATTTTGAATGAAGTTTTCTTGCTTCTGGAACTGAACCTCAGAGTTCTGGTTTCACCTCAGCTCTCTGCAGGAGTCTGCTGTTCCTGCTGACTGCTGCACACTTTACTTCTCAGACATTCAGCAGACATCACATCATCACTCCGCCACAGCGATGAATCAGGAGTTTCTCATCACAAGTCTTCGCTGCGATTGCTTCAGCTCTCCCAACACTCGTCCATCTTAGTTTCCTCCGGCAGCTTCAGCCTGTGCTGCTGATACAAACCTGTTTGTCTCAGTCTGCTCTTTAATATTTCATCTGCAGCGATATGATGTGCGAGGCCCGGCCGTCTCACCTGCAGCTGCACGAAGAAACTCTGGAATATAGACATGAAGAGTTTCATTATTCTTATTTGAGCGTTCTCACTCTGCCAGTTTCATCTCTGAATTATTAACACTGCCGTTACCTGCAGCAAGGTCTGACACAATACATATTCACCTCGCATTCAGCAGCTCATTAATTAATCACAATGCTAGCCTCAGAATTATGGATTTTAATATTGTGAATAATTTATGACCAAGCTTTATTTTAACCACCTACAAACAATTAATCAATATGATGAGATATGAATCTGTCAATAGGAGTCTTCACTGTAAGAAAACAAGCAAACTTTTTCTTTTAATTATCACACAACAACATTCAGTCGCTGCTTTTCTGTTTTTTGTTTCCAGTAACGAGCCCGGTGCCTCGACCTTCTGCCTCGCCAAACATTAGCTTTAAAACGGTCGACAAAGCCGCGGCGTTTAGCTGCCGTGTGACCCGAGCCACGGCCGCTGTAATTATTTTCCTTCTTTCTGAGCAGAGCGCAGAGAGCAGAGGCCTTAAAGGAGAAAGAAAACAACATCCAGCGTCTCACAGATACGGAGACAAACACTGAGAGAGCGTTTCCAGACTAAAGGTCAGAGTCTCTCTATCTCCGCGGCAGCTCGGAGTTCACAGATGCTGAGTTTATCTCTTCAGGATAAACAGACTACAGGTTACTGATGCTGAAGACGTGGACGATCCAGACTTTAAATGAGGGAAGAGAATTCAACTTCTCTGCACTGCAGGGATACAATTTTATGAACTTGTGTTAAAGCACTTTGCAAAACACACAGTATAAACTTTGCATGTCGTTAGTTTATTTTAAAGGAACACTCAATTCTATGTTACCAAGAGTCAGATGAGAAGATGGATACCTCTCTCATCTCAAAGTGTAGCCGGTCCCGGGAGTGCTGGATCAGGTTTATACTCTCTTCTAGTGATGTTACGTTCGAGAACGATCCGATTCTTTTGAACGGCTCTTTGGTACAAACGAAGGGAGCCGAGTTGTATCTGAGAGCTGTTCTTTTTATCGCTGTGCGCACTGAGCATGCTCACTGCTCAAACTCGAAAATGCAGCAGCATTTGGAAGATTTGCACAAAAGTTATTTTTTTATTGTGTGTGTAAATGACCCCGATACACAGTGTGGTTCACATGTGTTTAGTTTGCGTTTGTAATTTATTTATTATATTGCTCTTATTTTGTTGTTTTGTTTCCTGTTTATTTAAGTTTATTTTGAAAGGACACTGTATGCATGTAACGAACGGACACGATAGTAAAAAAGGAGGAAACAGTGCAGAAACGGTAACGCAGCACAGTAACGACACGAGTGATGAACGGGAGGCTGTAACGGGAGTTTAGCTCCAGTCCAGAGTGGCAACAAGTTACGCTAATTGCATTTATTAGCGTCATTATATAATTTTGAGTTACTTTATGTGTTTGGCTTGCTAACTTCCTGCCGCTAACACAGTTTAATGTATTATTTTGCCTTCTGTTTAATTCTGTTCTTTAGCTCTTACATTACATCTACAACTGTAAAACCTGAATAAACAGCTTTAGACCATCAGGCCAGGCTCGCATTGTTTCGACTGGATGCTACAGTGCCAATAAAAAGTTTTCTAATATTAAGTGTTGCATGAATTACATTCAAGGCAAGGCAACTTTATTTACATTAACACTTTTCATACAGAGGTTAAATTCAAATTAAAAAAAAAAGAAAAGAAAGAAAGGAACGGAGCCATGAGATCAGCCATTATTCCCATCACTATACTCTTCTATCAGGTATTCTGTTCTGTAATAAGGTGTAATATCTTTATTTATTTACTTTGTTTATGGTGGTAACAGAACTTTGTCGTTCAACAATCATTTGGACTTCATGTTATTCAATCACTCAAAGCTGCATTTTATAAAGACAATAAAACTGAGTTAAAAGTACGATAATTTCCTTTGAAATGTGGAAAATTGAAACACAAATGATGTAGAAGTACTTCAAGTACTACTTCAACCTGAGTACATGTACATAGTGACACTGAAACAGTGAAAAATCCAGCCTACACGGAGGAGCGGCTCGGCTGTACTTTGAGTTCAGGTTGAGATTGTCGGGATACGAGGTTTTCACAGGACAGCTACAGTTTTAGCGCCCCCTGGTGGCTCCAAGCAGCAGCTCCGTTCACTTACTGACAGCTGGAGTTGGGAAACAGGACGTGTCTGATTTCTCTTCCAGATGAACATCCATCACCTCTGCACCGTAACGAGCTGCAGCCTCGCGGCGTCGAACCTCCGAGTCCACCGCTTCGTTTGGACGCTGAGAGCTTCAAAGTGGAAGTGCGACGGACAGCTGTCCTTCCTGTTACACAGCCGCTTTGAACTGTGGGTAATTGCTCCGGCTCTGTGTCCTCTGTGAAAAGCCTGAACAACTGGAGGCCGAGAGGCCGGCGGCTCCGGCCCACACATAATGACACACGCGAGCGCTCGTCTTCTGGCTGACACGATTCGTGACCCGGCGTGACGTCTGTGACAGCGATGACAAAACTCTGAGTTTCCCCACCTGGCTCTGTAATGAGAATTCTCATTATGCCGGCATTATCCCTCCGTTCTGTCTGCTCAACCTTTTGAAGGGAATCTGAGTACAATCTGAACCCCGGTGGCCCCCTGGCCCCGGGCCCCGCCACTTCATACATCCCCGGCATGATTAAAACGCCTCGCGGTGTGGCGGCCGACTACAGCGAGCGTGACGTGCCTCCGAGCGAGATTAAAAGGCCGTTTGACTCGGAGGAGCCCTGGCTGCCACCTCAGGTGTGTTTTTAAGGTGAGAGGCTGTCTGCGAGGATTTCAGCTCGCTGTTTATCCTCCTCCGGCTCGGCGAGAAGCCTGTCGAGGTGTCGCCTCGCTCGTGGCGGAGCGGGACAGCTCTGAACTGGAGGGTTTCTCTCACAGTGGAAGCCAAACAGCCCCATGTCATCTTCCACAGTCGGCAGCAGCTGCAGAGCCTCAGAGCAGAAAACGAAATCTGATTTATTGTGTGTGCGTGTTTCACCATGACAAGACATGCACACCTGAACATGGCTGACTTCACCCCAAAGTTATTTTCCAGCCTTTAAGACAGTCTGTTTGTGGACTGAAGTGACTGTAACTTTGAGTCTGTGGTGCTGTGACACTGCAAAAATGACTACATTAAGTTTACTTTAAAAATGGCAGCATGCAGACTAAAATAACTGGATTTTAAACTGTTGGTGGGCGCTGGTTTTTATTTGTTGATTATATTTTGTATTATTAATCTCAATCAGTAACTAGTAAAGTTGTACAATAAATGTAGTGCAGTAAAAAGTGCAGTACTTCCCTCTGAGATGTGGTGGAGTAGAAGTAAAAAGTAGCATAAAATGCTAAATACTCAAGTAAAGTACCTCATAATTGTACTTAAGTACAGTATTTGAGTAAATGTACTTAGTTACTTTCCATTATGATTTCATTGTGATGAAATTAAATGATAATTGTCTTTGTGCTTGAGCTAATCTTCATACTATTTTTGCAGTTAGTATACAAAAAATAAAATACTTAGTTTTTATACTAACTTTTTAGGTGACTTTTCCTTTGAGCCTGCAGCTGCTGCCTTTAAACTTTTCATCTACTCTCCCCCGTCACCTGGAGAGGCTCACTGAAGATGTTTGTAATGTTTCTGTTGCTCCGCTGCAGCTCGTACTGCGCTACAGAGCTGATTCATTGCCCTGTGAGCTGGTTGGCTGGTGACCCCCACTACCACCACCCAACTCCTCCTCCACCTCCTCACCCCTGATCTTCTCCTCCTCCTCCTCGGCTGATTATTGAAACTGTCCTCTGGGTGAGAACGTAAAGCAATAACACACGAAAGCTAATTCGGTTAACCAACAAGCACATTGGCCTCCATACAAGAGAAAGGGCAAAATCTAATAGTCAGGTGGCAATATCTGAGCAGAATTACAGCATTAGTTTTCATCAGTGTCCCCCCAGCAGCTAGGTGGGGCTGCAAAACACGTCTGCCGAAATCTAATTGTGAAAAACTGCATTAACTCTGGGATTGTTTGCAGTTTTTTTATTTCTTTTTTTTTTTCCCCTGCTACAAAACTTCTGGATCGTGTTTTGAGAAAATGAGCAAGTGAGCGAGTCCCCGGCATGAAAGATGATAATGTGAGAAAGTGGATGATGATGTGACAGAGTCGTGTCTGTAATGGCATAAATCAAACGGCTGAAAATGGCCGTTTGATTTATGTTATTACAGACTCGGTGATGGAGCAGGAAACACACACGAACAAAAGCCTCACAGAACTCCATTTAAAAAAACAGTGATTTTAAGATATTTTTTCATCAACTTTGCTGGCGTGTTCTGATCGCTTTCCATTCATGTCTGGTGAAAGGCAGAGATATCGACAGTATTGTTAGATCTTCCAGTGAGGGCTGATTTGCTTCAGAGAGGCATTCAGCAGCCAGAAAAAGGGGGAGGAAAAAAAAAAAGGACAACACCAATTTCTCCTGCCCACCATAATTGGCAGTAATGCCGGGCTTGGCAACCAGGCCTCAGTTGCTAGACAACCATCTCTAAAGCTTTCAATTTACAAGCCGTCCAGCAAATAGATTTTTATACGGGATGTTTGGTGCTCACCGAGTGAAAGGCAGCCAAAATGTTTGTTAACTTCTGTTTCATTTTAGTTTAGTTTTTTTTTTGTGTGCCGAGAGCAGAAATGGATCGAGTCTGGCAGGAGGTTGGTGTTTGTGTTTCCGCGGAGACGCTTGGAAAGTCTAATAGCGGCAGGGTCTCTGCTGCAAACAAACCAACAAATACAAACATCTGTTGTGACGTGAACCTTTTGAAACTGTGATGAGGAACCTTATTTACAGTGCATTATGTATTCCCTAACCTTATCCATCTCTATTACATGTATAAGCCCTATATACAACCCAGTATAGACCCCGTTTTCAAAAGACAAGTGAGTGATGGGAGCTCAGATCGTCCTCCAGCCTGTTGCACTGACAAACACCCGTCCAGATGTAAAAGACAACAACAGTAACACACTGGTTTATGTTTAAAATGTGCAGCAGTGATGCTATGATTGGGTGGTGTTGTGTTCACTGCTGCTGGTTGACATGAACACCAACGAGGCAGGAGGTGTTCAGTGAACGTTGTACATCCAGGTCGGTGTAACACTGAATACTGAAGGGAACAAATCGGCTTTCGGAGGATCTAATGACTTGTCTGTTCAATTGCAAATATTGGTGGGGTGGTCATTTACATATTTCATAAATTAGATGGGACCACAGACTGTATATAAAGATGGCCGACGCGTCTCCTCTTCCTCCCACAGTACATAAATGAAGCCAAAATATCCTGGATACAGGAGCTGCCATCTTGAGCTGGTGACATCATTTGAAGCCAGAGTCTGAGCAGTAGTGATCAAGGTCCCGCCCATACACCCCCCTGAACCAATCACAGCACACTCACAGCTGTCAATCATGACGTCACACCCCCTTTTTATAGCATCAAATAACTAATTAAAACCAAACTGATCAGAAAAATGAACACTTGAACAGACAGAGTGATAAGAACTTTGGGATTTTTCAGTTTGGCCCATGTCCCATCCACTAACATGGAGGGGGCGGGGCTTATGACCTAGACTGCAGCCAGCCACCAGGGGGCGATCCAGATGTTGGGGAGTTGTCATGTCATCCATCTTTATATACAATCTATGGGTGGGACGTGACCCCGTGACCCCAGCAGTGATTATGTGCCTGACTGTCAGGTATAAACTCATATTGGTCCTCACAAAACGTGGTCCTCAAAAAGACCATAAAAAACATGTTCCTCTTAAGTAGTAGGTTTACACACACACACACACACACACACACACAGAAAAATACTTTTTTTTTTTAGAGCTGCTGCTGGAAACTCTGAGACTGAACCAGACAGGAAATGTGCCGCAAAACCAAAACTAGGAGCTGAAAGAGGCTAAAAAGCTCAGTAGAGCTGAGGGTAGCAGCTGAGTCAGGTACAGTACAGTTATGAATTATGAGTTATGAATAAGCTAAGAAAAGCTTTGTGTTTGTTTTTGAAACTATTAAAGCAAATATGAATAAATAGCAGAATTAAGAGAATAATTCACTCCAGCCAAGGCAACAAAAAACAACTTCTGTGTTTTAAATCCTCCTCTGCTGCCCCTCCTGGGCTTTTATCAGCCCCCGATATTACAGTGGCCTTTTGTCAATAAAGAGCACGCACACACACACACACAGTCCTGTTCAAAGTCATGGTTTGGGCCCAGAGGCAGGTCACTGGAAACTGCTCAGTTCAATAAGTTATTAATACTTGATGCTGGTGGCCGTTGTGCATTATTTAACAATAATGATAACGTCTGTTCCATTATAGATTAAAGGACCCCTCCTCCTTCTCTTTTTTTTCTTCTTTTTTTAATCAGGCCTATCAAAAGACAAAAAATAGCCGTCCGGCTGCTGCGAGGCCGTCTGACTGTGACACACAGCGTGATGAGGACACGGCCGACGCCCAAAGGCTGAACTCAAACACACAGAGAGAGAGAGAGAGAAGGCTGAAGTGAACAGAGAGCGAGCACTGTGTATAAATACATATCAGCCAACACATGACCAAAACCCAAACAGACCAGGCCAAAAATGTAGTTTTTTACAGTGAATACTGTTGTTATATTTCATTATTACGGAGAAAAAGCCTTTACATACCGGGGACGTAACGAATAAACGAATAAAAGCACAACGTGGTTGGTTGATGCCTTATTCTCCGTGTGAAAGCTCAGAAAAATCGACCTCGTTACGAAAAAAAAATGACGCTGCTTTTTCACCGCCTAATATTCGCTTTCTGTGTCAACAGTTAGGAAAAAATATATTGACTTGTGAATTAATCGCATGAACAAAACACCTCCGGTGTGTAAAGGCTTTAATACTTTACAGATTTTTGAAAAGTGACTTATTCATTGATATCCCCACTGTCAGAGTCGTTCTAATTTTACAGATGGCCTGTATACCTTAAAGTCAGAAAGATGACGAGCAGGAAAATATGACATGACTCTGAAATCTTCTTCAAAGAGAAAATGGCTCTCCTCCTCCTCCTCCTCCTCAGCAGTGAAGTGTCACAGATAGCAGAGCGAGCCGGCGGACTGCTAATGCTCTCTCTTAAGGCCAGATAGGCTCATTACACAGCAGCTGGGCGACGAGAAAAGAGGGGAACGAAAGAAGAAAACACGTCAGGTCTGGCAGACGTGTCTGCTCTGTCCCTTTGTAAAGGTAAAAAACCAGCCGCTTCTTCTCACCTCTTTTAACCTCACATGAAAAAAACCGACTGGGAGTCGTGGAAACCCACCGCAGCCTGTGTGGAGGTACAGTAATTGGCCTTCATGAGGAGTGGGCGTCCTGCTAGCGTGAGGCTAATGTCAGCTTGGCCCTGATTTGTTCGCTGTTTTATTCCACCACAGGCTGAGAATTGGAATTTGTGCCCTCCTTACCAGTAAAACCTTTTCTCTGAGGATTACCTGCTGCTGGCTTCATTATTAAAGACTGAGGCCTCACTCTGAAGCTGGGAACTGTTAGAGTTATTAAAGTTATTAAAACTTGGGACATTTCTTTATAACACCAATGAAATGTAAACAAACCAGCACATAGTACTGCAGGGCCATTTATACACTGAAGAAAGAAGAAGAAGTGTTGTGAACGGACACACTGGCAGGTCACGAGTTAAAGGATTTTTCAGTCTGTCTTCCTCACATGTAATGTGATACCTTCCTAACACGACTACACTGTAAAACATACAGAAGAGTTAGGCTAGAATTGTGGTTCTCTGAAGATACGCATAAACATCTCACGTAGAAGCTTAAATTAATAAATCAAGTGGGTGTCTTCGTCCAGATAGTCACATGTATGGTTTATTGCCTGTCTTGTGTCCCAGAAACAAACCCACATGTGACTACCAGGATGTATCTTTAGAACCAAAAGAGGAAATTTGTTTCTAAAACGCCCTAACTTTGGAAGATACCCACTCGAAAGCAGCATTGCTTTAAAAACACGAGGGGTTACGTTGGCGGGGGCGTGTTGCTTCAGGAACTGGTAAGATGATGAAATGCACACTAAGGGCATCTGGGGTAACAGATCCATGAGGTTGGAGGTTTATTATACACCAAAACACCGGATGAGACCAGATCTTTTACAACTTATAACGATGACAATCATTTTATCCTCCGACTCCATGATCGCGAGGTCAACAGAGCAATTACAGTACAGCTCTCTTTTATTATAGTCAAGACAAGTCATGTAAATTCAACGATGGTGCTGGATTTTTTTCTCAACCCCAACTGCAGCGCTAAGCCTACCACCCGGTAAGTTTCTATTTTTAACGTAACAAATTTTACATACTTCTGAGTAACTGACATTTCTGAGTTTTGTGAGACGTCCATCCAGGACTGTGACTGAGTTGTTGTAAAATAAATATTCTTCACTTTTGATGGAGATAGGCTAGCACTTTCCCCCTGAATCCAGTCTTTGCACTAAAAGCTAAGCTAAGCTATGCTAACCCTGTCCTGGATATGTCTCATACTGGTGACACAGAGGGATCTAATCACATTGTGAAATATTGCCAATAATACATATGGTCAATGACTCAGCGGATCTTAACTCCCTTTAACATCCTTCTGTGCCCTTCATCCTCCCCTTTAATCAGCCCAAAAGCATCCAAAACTTGAATAAATGTATAAACAGGAGGTAAACTCTTCGCTGGAGGTTTTTAGTCCAGTTGTGAAAGGAGCGAGTCGTTCCTGCTGCTGCTGCATTATTAATGCGATGGTCATTTCAGAAGCACAGCAGCACTGAGCTCACTGTATGTTTTATTTTAAGCCACTTTAACACACTGAACATTAGCAGTGACCGCTCGTAGCTGCTGTGGTAATTACAGAGCAAACAGCACACAGACCTTTAATGGAAGAGCTGGCTGCACTCAAGTTGAACAGAGAATTACTGTACGCTGCCCAGTGTGTTCCTGCAGCGTCGAGGGATTCATACTCTGTTATTCACTGGCCGTTTCATAAATGAACTGCTGGATTATTCCACTATTAGTCCAATATCAGCTGACAGCAGGAGAGTACATTCAGACTGAAGCTCTGAATATATAGTTCTCTCTCCAAACACACTGCTGAGGGTGTAAAGTCAGAGCTATATCACATTTTATACTCTGCTGTGATTCTGCTGCTCTTTTCTCATCTGCTCTGTGTTTTTATTTGTAAAAATGAAGTTTTACTGTGACAAAGCTGGAAAGGTTTAAACCTGTTTATCTCTCAAGATCTAGGCGAGATGCTTGGAACATGTGGCATTTAGAGATACTTGTGCTATACTCTTACTCTACTTTTTGACAAAACATACAGTAGCTAAAATTAGCTCAACTAGTTACAAGATTAAATTTAATTAGCCTTTGTAGTTTTTACTGGAAGCAATTCTGAAAATAGTTTGACAACAAATTCAATGACAGTGATGATAAATTATAAAAAGATGAGACACCACAAACAATAGTAAGACCAGAGGTATTGTAATAATAGTCTTTGTCGTCCCACTTTCGCTAAACTGTCACTAGCTAGCTAGTCAGAAGATTATAGATATTGGTCCAACAAGGACAAAAGATGCCTGTCAATATTTGCTCGGTCACAGGTCTCACAAAATGGTGGATTTAAAAACTGCTGTGGAACTGGGACAGTTGGGAATGTTCAACTGAAACTAACTGTTGGGGGCAGGATAATAATATTTCACTAATTTACAACTCTGAAAGAGGCAATTCTACATGATAAGTACTTTTTTATTTAGAAATAAGTATTTTTTTCATTTTGAGTATTTTTACACAGAGGTGTTACTTTTATTTAAGTGAGGGGCCTGAGTATTTCTTCCACCATTTATGACCTTTTATAATAATACTTACTAAATTACTAACAAATTACATAGCTTTACTGATTACTCAACAATAGAAACATTAGTTTAATTACACCATTACTCTCTGTTACTTAGCCCAGCTCCATTTTTAGTAACTAACATCTAACATCTTTAGTTTTTAACATGTATAAGTATAAGACATGGCTTTGCAGTTAGCCTGCATCCTGATGTTAAACATTAGCATGTTAGCATTTTATTAATAATTAACCGAGCCAAGCATGTTTTAGTTTAGCACGTTAGCATGCTAACGTTGCCTACACCAGACTCACACAGCCGACCAAATCTGAACAAAACCTACGTGATTCTCAACTGTGCCAGCTAGCTTCTTAGCTAGCTAGCTAGCTAGCCAGCCAAGAAGACATAACATGTAGGTTAAAAAAGACAACTACAGAGTTACCAGGCATTTTGTTGTTGGAAGCTAGCCTCCTCCTTCACCATGCTAACATATCCAGTACCAAAGCTCACCTCACAAAATGCTGGAGCTTTACTGGGGTTTGTGTATTTACTGAATTTGAAATTGTAATTTGTTTTACTACTAAAAAGGTTATGACATTACTGTTTGAGAGCTGCAGTTTGAAGTGAATGAAGCTTGTTGTTCTGTTTTTGTGGAGTCTGCTGTGTGAGGTCTGGTTTCCTCTGAAGCGAAGGTCAGTTTCAGGTTCGGAGGTTCAATCACAGCTCAATAGTTAACATGAATAAAAACTCCCATTAGCTAAACCCTTCCCCTGTTTATCCTGTTTGAATGCCTTCTCCTTCCTGAAACTCTCCTCTTTAATGAAGGATGTCTGTAATTTTCCGTTCACCTTCGTCACCTCGCTGTTGTCATCAGCAATTAATGAACTGAACTGAATGAATCAAAAATAAAAACCTCACAATAAAAACCCGCCGGGCAGAGGAGTCGCTATTTAATCTGTGACAAAAGGTTTTTTCATCCCGTTTGTTTATCTGACCGCAGCTTTTTCTCTCTCTGTGCGTCCCCTGCAGCCGTTCACACCGCAGAGGAAAAATATAATCATCGAACAAAAGACAAAAGGCCGAGCGGAGTTTGATTAAATCAGGACTGAATGGGATTCAGAGAGCGGCCATTGTTGGAGGCTTTTTAGAGAGAGTGTGTGTTTGTATGTGTGCGTTTAGGTGTGTAATGAGCCTGCTGTTTAATTCATTAGTGCAGCCACATCTGACACACACACACACACACACACACACACACACACACAGGTGGAATGTATCATACAGGCTTCATAATATGCATACGAGAGTGCGTGTGTTTTTCAAATTTTTAAAAGATAAGTCTGATCTCACAGGAAACTCTGACTTATTTATACAAAAGCCATTTTTCTGCATCAAGTGTAAACTGTACGAGGACTCTTTGTTCCGGGGCGTGAGGGTTGATCCAAAGATAATCTGCTTTTGGAAAAAAGGTGTAAGTACATATTCTGAATATTCATTCTGAGGGCTTCAGGACCTCAAGAACTGAAAGACCTTTACTCACTTTTGCAAAATAATGTTTGGTCTCTTGATGGACTTCTTGCTGTGCTTTAGAAAACGTAAGCTATTTTACAAAAACTAAGTTATAAGTTTTAGAACATTTGGCACTCTTTCTACAGTTTTCAGTTTACAACAATGAAGCACTTAAAGGTGGGTTCAGCGATTCTGGAGAAAGATTGTTGATATACTTATTTACGTTTCATTTCAATCATGGTGTAGCTCCGTTCCTCGTGGGCGAGGACGTGGGAGAGAGAGAGTAGCCGGCAGAAGTCCTGTAAACGGGCAGGAACGCCACCTGTTGCTGTTTGGCTGGAACAGTGTTGTGTGACTTTGTTTGTTTCCCATTTGCAGAGCCAGGGCTGTGCACACACAGAACAGACAGCTAGCAGACTTTGATATATATTCGCTGACTTTGACAAAAAGTACACACCTTTAAGTGTCCCATTATTTGACACACTTCATTCGACACCTGTAACACGCACAGGATGCAACACACAGACAGAAGAACTACAAGTTCGGTAGCAGGGATGAACCAATTTGGGGAGTGAATGTGATAACTTTTCTGGAGAGCTTAAGTGCATTGACGCTGTTGATTTTGAGTTGTTTTGACACGCGACAGATGCCGCCAGTGTGTGTCATATTTGTATTGTTGTCTGGGCTGTGTATTGATAATTTTGTTTGTATATGTTTTATTTTTTTTCATTTTTGGTCACTATATAAATGAAAAGTTGTGGACTGTATTTGTGCATTTAACTGGGACTGAAAACACAAATTAGCATGATTAGCTGATTCTCTTGTTGTAAGAACAAACCAAAAATGTTGTAAAATCCAATTTTTCCAATATCATTTTGTTCACTACCACACATATTGGAGTGCTTTAACATGACATTATTATTGTGCATTGTTTGTATTATTATAGTCGTATTTATCCAATAGACTGTAATAGACTTTACTACAATAAATGCATCATAAATATTTTGTAGTACAATAAGAACTGATATACTGAAATATAATGAACAAACACCTCTATAAGAAATCCACATTATAATAATTCATATAACAGTGTGGCTCCGCCCCTCCTGACCTCACCGGACCCTGCTGTAGGATTATGTAATCATGCCATGTGGCCTCCAGATAACCCTCATTGCATGCTGGGAAAAGGTGAGAGTAACTCCAGACAGACCTGGAGATTTGCCCTGCTCTCCAGGGTCCTTAATCAGGGGCCACACCGGGCTCCCAGGCTCCCCAATGGGCCACCATATGGTCTGATGGAGGATCATTTATACCATCCTCAGACACTCAGCTGCTCTTCACCTGTGTTCATGTGAGGGACGACAGGAAACCCACTCACACAGACCAATATCATAAGCGGCAAAGATAATAATACATTTTTTTATAATCATCATAATTAAACTTTTCGTTTTGAAAAAAGACTTTACTGCGGGTCTCCCGTCATCAACTTCCTACTTCTGCTTGTACTGACAGTCCTGTTTCAGACAAAGTAATGTTTTGTGTTTAGCACACGTGTCAGTTCACTTATATTTGACATATTAACATATTACTGTGGAAAAATCCAACATATCTGTGAACTGATGGTTCAGTTCAGATGATTTCTCGGACCGGAGGAACTTGTTCATAGTTCTGCTATGCTATATACAGTTGGAGGACCCCGAGGACCCGATATATTTGGTCAAACTTCTGTTTCACTGGTCAAGAATGAAGCTTCAAGCATCAAGCTTCAACATCCAATAGCTGTTGAGACATCTCGGTCTGAACCAAAAATGTCAACCCCATGGTAACACTAGAGGAGAAGTCAGGAGATCACAAAAGTCATCTTGTCTGGTAACCATGAATGAACAAAATGCAGTAGATGTCGGGGTATTTTCTACTTCTTTGATGAAAAGCCAGGAGATCACCAAAGTCATTTGGATTCATCCTCTGACTCCAAAGCTGCATTTCGATAAGAAACATGCATCGAATATAAAATTTTGTTGTGTGCGCCAAGTGTCTGAAATTAACTTTTGACTCAAGGGGACTGGTATTAGAAAAAATCCACTGGCATATCAGATACTTAATCATTTTAATCAATTTAAACCTCCTCATCAGACTCTTCACTCTCTACTGCAATCACCCATCACCTCTCCTTGTAAATATCGCCACATAATAGCTATTTAATTAGCCTAACGGTAGTTAGTGGCAGACCAGCGGCAAATGATAGTTTAGCGGAGTAGCTGATGTCCATACGCTAAACAGTGCCGTGAAACTAGGAGCGCTCGAGACGGTCAGATTCGCGGCACAATTAAGCATAATTTTTTATTACATGACTATTTTGGTACAAACATTTATCCGCCAGTGTGGTGGATAGCCTTCTGAGATTAACTTGCCAAATGGAAGATTTACTCGCATTTGGTGCTTGGCGGGTGTAAATTTTGGACCTTGTGTGTGCTTCTAATGGTGAGCTAAGGCTAAAGATTACGCTTCATCAGTTTAAATCAGTTCACTTTCTGATTTTGGATCAGTTTTGGAAGAACTCGGCAGCTATGGCGCCATGTTTTGTTCCCAAATGCAGCTATTAAGTGTTCTGAATCTGCTACACCTCTGGTTCACGCCTCTGACTGCCTTCTTGCTCAGAAACAGAGTTGTAATTATTCAAATTGATGGTCACAACATAAATCTACAGGAGACTGTTGTGTTTCTATGTTGGGGAACGTTAATAGATCATTAAGAGAGAACTTAAATAAAACTTTCAGTGAAAGGATGGACTCTACTTCCCTAAAGAGCACAAAAACTTTTACAAAACAGAGTACTTTCTTTGGAGACAAACACACATCAACACACACTCTCCTCCCTCAGCAGTAATCCACATCCCATAATTGCGTTTGGCTGCATTTGGTGTTTAAAAAAACCCACTCTGGTCTTTATTTCTCCTCATCTGCTGCTTTCTGCCTTCAGCATCGCCCTTCATTAACTCGCCTCCAAAGTCATCAACAAGGCACAAAAGGCAGAAAGCCCGTTTCCATAGAGGCTGAGTAGGTCTTAACTGAAGAAAAAGTACTTTAAACCGCAAAGACAAACAGGAAGTGAGCATGAACACAGCCCAAACAGCTGCTCACTTGTGTCTTCCTGCGTCTCAATCAGCGCTGTCAGAAGAAATCGTTGTTTATGGCGACTCTTTTTCATTGAATGTATTCTTTAACCCCGCAGCTCTGATTGGGCTTTCACCGTCTGGAGAGGTCTTTCTGCTCCAGCTGAAAACCCTCTTCAGGGTTTCTTTTCATTCAGAGCGTCGTCTTCTTCTCGCCTCATTCTGTTTGAAGACAAAGACGTCTCTGCGTTCAGACAGACGCCATCTTCTCTCTTCAGAGCTATCAAAGACACTTTAAGTTTTGGTATTTTTAACCGTCAGTGTCCTGTTGTCAAACTAAACACCAGCCTCGTACGTTTCAAGAACTGCACCTGCACACAATTCACTGTTTTTATTAACCACAATGGCAGCGGTGCTCTATAGATGTTGATTGCTTCATCGGTCCGACTGTCCAACACTTTTTAAAATGAGAAACATCTCCGTAACTGGATGGATGGCCATGAAATTTGGTTCAGACATGGTCCACAAGAGACAAAACCTATTCAACAACAATCAAATTAATGACAGGATACCTCTAAAACTATGGCAGAATTCCTATCAACCTCAACTGTACTTTAAGACCGAAAACTCATGCTAACAAACATGCTACCATGCTAAAGGTTTACTTTTTTCCTTTGTGGAAACCCTATTGATTCAGTTCACTAAGGTTACATAAACAAACAAGTGTGCTGTGATGCTAACAAGGCTAGCATGATCGGGCTAGCAAGATACAGATAGCAAAACAAGATCAACAGATATTAAAAGAGGAAAATAAAACAGATGATGCTAATAGCATGCTGCAGGGATGACGTATTTTTGTAGGCCAACCTAGAAGTTAGCATCGCGCTGGTTCACTTGACAAAAAGCCAATGGGATTTTTAAGAGTTGTTGTAAATAACCAATCTGTTAATAGCCAACTGTTAAAGCTAAGCTAGCCTGAGATTTGGACAGTGTGATGCTGCTGTACTGTATGACTGTACTCCAGCAGCCTTCTGCTCAAAGCTAGCTAACTGTCACCAGCATCATTTAGCTATTTACCACACTGAGTGAATATTCATGTATCTATATAGGCCTCACATGTCAGTGTGAAAGCCTTGGTTATTAATACTGTTGTTTTTAGTTTTACAACCTGCTACACAACAGCTTTTCTGCATTTTCATGTTTCTCTAGTTACGTGAAAGCACGTAAGCATCATCAAGCGCCCAAAACGGGGCGTCGGATGTATAGACCTACTGTTATTTCACATTGTCTCTTTTCCCCTTTCTGTTTCTCTCTCTGTGTGTGTGTGTGTGTAAACCCATGTGCATGTGGATCAGTGTGTGTGACTCTCAGTTCTGGCAGTGCTGCTGGTATTGGAGTCGGGGGGAGTGCACAACTCATGTGCCCACTTTTTACACATAACACACTGAATCCAGAATTCCCCTGGCCGGCTGTTGGAGAAGAGAAGTATTCCTCCTCTGACTCTGGTGATGATCACATCTTTGAGCTTTGGGTGGTTTCTTGCTGCTTTCGGATGTTTTTGAAGAGCCTCTTTTTTACATTTTCTACCTCCTCCTTCAGATCTTTCTTCACAGGTGTGTCTGTCAGAACGGCTGTTTTCCTTTGCTTTCCTAGACTCAGCTTTGGGGGAAGGCCACAGCTCCTCCTCCCTCTCAGTGCTGCTGGGTCCAGGCACATCATTGTCCAGGTTGGGGTGGAGCTGTGGAACGGCGTTGTCCATGTGAGCGTGCAGTGCAGGGGTTGGGTTTGCCCGGTCTGTAATGTAGGATCGGGTGAAATCCTTGTCAGAAAAGATGTCCCTGTTAAAAGGGAACACCCCCGCTGCTCTGAACCCTGCCTGAAAGTTTGCCACATCATAGATGGACGTGGTTTTTCTCGGGTTTGTCAGCAATTACAAAATATATTGGAATGAAACAGTGAGTGTTTGTTTTTAGATTTCTATAAGCTTAACCATGTTTAGCATAAGCATTGCTTTTGGGTTATTTTGTGTATTCCTTGAAAGATATTCATTGCAAAGCCCAATTTTCCAGGTGTCCGAATTTGACAATACTCACCCTAGGCTAGCTGTGTCCCCCTGCTTCCAGTCTTTATGCTAAGCTATGCTAATCACTGACTCCAGCGCTGTACTCCACACACATACAAGAGCTTGATATCCATCTGAACATGTCACTCTCTGAAAGGAGAGTATTTCCCAGTATGTTGAACTGTTCCTTTAAGGGGAAACTCTGGCTTCATTTAAACAGATAAACATATGTTTCGTATAAAATATAATATATAAAGAGCGTATAATACTGTCTCATGTTTGATAAATGGGTTTTATATTATCAGCTGGTTTGTAACATGGTGTTCATATTAATCACATGTATGTGTCATTGTTGGCTCATCCTTTGTGTGTTTCCTCCCAGCTGGCTGTGAAGTGGACTCACTGTGCTTCATTGTCGCTGTGTATCCGCATTTTAATTAGCGCTACATTCTTGAAGATCCACATTTTAATGAACAAAACCTTGTGCGTGTCGCCGCCGCTCCTATCGCTCCCTCCGATCGCGCATTAGAAAAGGAAACTTAATTAAAAAGATATCACAAAAGGCTGTTGGGCTAAACTCGCCTTTTCAATTACACTTTCTTTGTAGGTTTAAAGCTCTCAATCAGCAAATATCCCAACGGCCGCCTCATCCTGAACGCTCGCTATCTGTGTTTTCCTGCTGATGGTTCAATGACGAGAGATCTGCAGGTCTGAACCACAGCCTGTGTATAATACAGTGTAATCACCCCGACTGTGTGTTTCCATGATGCAACACAATCAATCCACTTTTATCTGCTGTCACATGTTAAAAGGAACATTTTTTACCCAACAGGCCTAACAAACATATTACATTTATTTCCAGTGGTGGAAGAAGTACTCATATATTTTCTCTCTACGCTTACATTTTTTAGGGGCTCTTGTTCCCCGTAAGTTTAAAAATTAGGGCCACAGACAAATCAATAGGGGCACAATTAGCATTAAGTGTAAAATATTTTTTAACATTAAACATGGAGTATGCATGAAACCCTGGTGCAAACTAACTTAACTTAGAGATTCCTAAAGAAGTCCAAAACACACAGCTGCCTGTACTCAGGGCCTAAAGGGCAGAGGTGCATTGTGCTGCTTTGGAGCTTGATGTTTTCCCACCCGGGTGTCAGGAATCAGTCACTTACATTGACGCACCTAAATAAGTTTTATAAATTCTAAATAAATAAATGATTTTGATTCAAAAAGCCAACAATTAGATTCAAACAACTACGTGAGATCGAGGAGAGACTTCACTTCAGGGACAGCTTCACCACTTAGGTAAGGAACATTCAGATCAGATGACACAACACTACACGTACAGTAAATCCAATAAGGTTTTCAGTAACTTCATTTGTGTAGCAGCTTTGAATGTAACCTCACAGGAAACTGAAATGTATTCATGTAGAAATACAGCTCATTTTTGACAGAAGTCTCCAGTGATGGAAGCCAACAGTCTAAGTAATCGTAGTAAGTTTTGAGAAACTCTGTAAAAGCGTAGTGGTTTGTCATATTCACATCATAGTTAATGAATAGAGGAAGTGATTAAGGTATGTCACTATGCACTTACTGCCAACAGATTCATATTTCTTACCTGAAAGTTACAACAGAAACAAGACGCCAGTAGGTGTGTTTCCATCCACCTGTTTCTATGGACATTTACGTGCATTAAAAACAAAAACACAAGTTATATGCTTGGCTGAGGTGGAAAAGTTGGTGTATCAATAAAAGCAAACTGCGACAAATTGCATTGACTTAGAGAATAAATGATGACGTCCATGAAGCCTGTGAGTCAAAGTAAAGGGCTGAAAACATCATATGTGTGTGGAGCGATGAGGAGGCTGTAACCTTCCTCACATGAACACATGAAACTAACAGAAAGCTCACATTTCCATCATGTTTTCTACTATTTATTTCCACCATCTGAAATTTGCCTGGAGCTCTTTTAATTAATTTAATGCACATGGCGTCCTCTTCTTCTGCAGTGGTTTAATGGCTCCTGACTGGAGAATTAGCGCCACCTACTGCTTAACTCTTAATATTCGAATAACAGTGGTTAACGTCTCACTGACTTGCTGTGGATTGATACATTTGTGGAAAAAGCATCATATCTGAATCATGAAGTAGACGAGTGACAAACCAGAAACACATTAAAAATGGTGGCGGTGTGAATTTTCCTTTATGTAGCCAATGAGTTCATGAATACACAGAATACACAGAATACACAGAATATACAGAATACAAAGAATACACAGAATACACAGGCTTTGTGGTTGAGGCGATGTTCCAGGGAGGATTTTGGATGTGGGTGAAGTGGAAATATTAGGAGAAACTGAGGGTTCAAGAGGTTAAAATCTCTTCTTAGCTGCAGTCACACAACTCAACATGTTTGATATGGACCTTTCCAGGGACAAATTAACAAATCAGGACAGGACATTTTCTTTAGACGACAACAGCCACAGCTCTTTTTATTTCTTTTTTTTTTTTGAAGTAATAAAACACCTGCAGTGTGACATTAAAGTGATATTCTAATAAGAAGCAGAAGCAGCGGAGGGAAGAGGGAAGATAGGAAGCTGCAGAGTGAAAGCTGATTTGTGGAGGATGCCTCGCAGCGGTGATCCTTCCTCCTCCTCCTCCTCCTCCTCTGCAGCTCGTCAGGGTTTGATGTGGCAGAGCGAGCCGAGCGTTCAGCCTCTCTGAGAGCCGACAGGGGGGGGGGGGAGCTCATTTCAGGGCTGACTAATTTCTCCATTATAGGTGCACAATTATCCCAGTGTGACTGCGAACTCAGATGGGGGGGTATCCGAGAGGTAAGAAGAAGGGATGAGCGAGGCCTTGTTACTGAGAGAGGGAGAGAGAGAGAGATGAGGGGAGAGGAGGGAGGGAAAACACGAGTGAAGGAAGAGCGCTTTAGAAGTTTCTCATCTCTTAATTGCGATCAGCGAGGAGAGTTTAGCAGATTAATCTGCTCAACTGTGTCAACCTCAAACTGAGGTGGCTGTTTGTGAGACCCAAACCCCCTCTGTCTGACTGTCTGTCTGACTGTCTGTCTGTCTGTCTGTCTGTCTGACTGTCTGTCTGTCTGTCTGTCTGTCTGTCTGTCTGTCTGTCTGTCTGTCTGACTGTCTGTCTGTCTGTCTGTCTGTCTGTCTGTCTGTCTGTCTGTCTGACTGTCTGTCTGTCTGTCTGTCTGTCTGTCTGTCTGTCTGTCTGTCTGTCTGTCTGTCTGTCTGTCTGTCTGTCTGTCTGTCTGTCTGTCTCTGTGAAACGCTGCAAAGAACATAAACTGACTTCAAAGGTGGAAATCTTTTGACATCTTTACACCAGCTCTGTCCTCAGCGTCGGTCATTTGTTCAAAAGCTTACAGTTAAGGTTAACTTTAATATTAATCCAAAGGGAGATAAATGCTCAGTGCTGGCACAGGAAAGATAATGTACACACACGACCACACACATACCAAACAGACAGAAAGACACAATGTGGTTACATGAGTAAAAAAAAAAAGTTGAAACAAACCAAGCAAGTCGAGAATCATGTCAAAGTATTTCTTTAATTTCTTAATATTTGAGAGAGATGTAAATGAATGAGGCATAAAGATGGTCTTCCTGATTGAACTTACCTGAGCTTCATTTAGCATCTGAACTGATGGAAGTTATATTTGCAGGTGTGTCTGTGTCTTCCTGGCGAGCGCCCCCTTGTGGTTGTAACAGTGCCTGTCCTCTCTCTGAAGACCAGCTGAAACCTACAAAGACATAAAGATTGTTTCCACTAATCACACAGATGTTTTATTGTTTAACTGTCAGAAAGGAGCTTAAAGCTGACGACTGAGTAAAAACACCAGACGGGTGATTCTCAACGAGAGAGTTGGCTAATTTAAGTTTAACTCTACATGATATCTAAATAAACTTGAGTTTCAGTTTCACACTTCTACTTTTGGAGTAAATGAATGAACCTATTTTTAACTTACTTCATCAAGTAAGGGTGAACAATGTGGAAAAGCCATATCACACAGAATTATTATTCAAAGCATTTTTATGCGTCATTAAAGGCTAAAAAAGGAGGAAAAAAGCATAGAGTTTGGTGAGATCCCGGATGGAGAGTCACAAATATCAAACGTATGAAAACATCTTCATGAGAACTACTGGCAGCGACTGGACTAGACTCTTTACATATGACACAATATATGATTTTATCTGCCAACTGTCAACACCAACTGACCCAGACTGGAACAGACCCGGTGCAACTTGGTCCCATCAGTCGTCACGCCCAAATCAGATTCATCATCATCTTAATGTGTGTCCCTGCCTTCAGCAGCAAGAGGAGGAAGTAGCATGATGTTGCTACATACCCTCTCAGGATGGAGGTCAGGATGGAGGTCAGGGTGGATGGGCGACACAGCTGGCGTCCCGTCTCCTACCAACAGTCGATGTTGATTTAATTGAACCCTGACAATCTCTCTCTAAACTTAACCAAGTAGTTTTTGTGCCTAAACTTCACCAACCATTAAAAAGTGACCAGAGTTGAGGTAAGAAAATGAGTCATTTTGTTATTGTTGAGCGTTCGCTTTGTCAGTTAGAAATGAGGAGTTTCATTCAGGATGATAATGAGGTTAATGTTGCAGTGAAGCGTTCTCCTCTGTGCTCCACTAATCCATAATTGGTTTAAGATTGTATCGCAGCACATCCCCTTAATAAAGTGACATTTTGGATTTATCTGACATTTAGGTTGTGTTTGATTTTATTTTGTCATAAAGGAAAATATACATAACATACACTGTATATAACACAAGTGTACACAGAAAACAGAGAACACAGGTTGGATTACGTGTATGCATGCAACTACGGTAAGTACAGAGGGTCAAAGTTGAAGCAGGAAGAAGTTAACTTGGTGAAGACTAAAGGCCTGTCAGTCAGCAGAGTGTTTTCTAAGATGTCAGCCATTGAAGAGCATAATAATAATTGTGTAATAACAGTGCAGCAGTTTCGTGTGTTGTTATTTAATGCTTCAGTTATTTAAACAGTATCAGTCAGTGTGTCTCTCGGTGTGATGTGGTGCAGCAGTGCAGCAGTGTGAGTGTGGATGTGGTCCATTTATAAGAATCTGATTAAGCTGCTGCCTGCTGACACTCTGCTGCAGGGCGTCTTTCTGACTGAATGCAGATTTGTAAAACTTCACAGAGGTGAGGACAGTTTGATGTGTTATTGTGCTGAGTTCAACGTTTCTTAGAGGAAGTGCAGCCGAGCACGTCTGGAGTGTGAATGTGAGAATTCAGAGCTCTTTAACGTCTCATAGTGAGTGTTTTTTTTGGTCCTAAGGAAATGATTTTCACCATTTTCTTACTGTTTGTCTCCACAGCTAAATCTGCTTCTATCACACACCTTCACTGAACCGAATCCATCACCTGCTGCAAAAAGCTTCCGCCCAGAAGATAACTACACAGAACCATAGGAATATAGAGACAGTGGGCTCAATTAGGAGCTGGTACCTCACCTGAAGCAACTCAGGTTGGCAGATATAAAGTTATTCCTAAATAGCACCGTCTTTTTGTGATTCTGTTGTTGCAAATTCATTTTATTTTTTAAATATATTTCAATGAAAGAATCCTGATTTGTGTTCATCCAAAGGTAAAATGCTCAGTTGGCTTTTTAATAAGGAGATTTTTGTTTTGGTGAGATTAATAGAAAAAAGAATGTTATTTGGATCTTTGGAAAGATCTTCTAATTTTTGTGGAACTGAACATCATTATCTTGGCTGTTGTTGTTTGATGCAACCAAGATAAAGTTGTTTGTGCAGTAAATTGTACAATAAACTTAGTCATTGTGGATGTAAAACTATGAAAATGTGCTACAAACAAAATCTGAGAAAGCGGTAAACCTGACACATCTACAGTGTCGCGTACTAGAGGCAAACGGAAGCGATGTATTAACCGAGCGAACAGGTGGACGGTGGAGAAGTGGATTTTGTTCCAGTCATCAAACTTTAAACTGGTGACTTCCAGCCGTGGGATTGGGACCCCCATGTTGTCGTAAGACAAATCTGAGGGGTCGAGAATAAACATGATTGATGTAACTGGTTAAAATCGTTTTATGCTGCACAGAACTTCTTTATAATCAATACTTTTGCTCGAGAATTAATGGATGGCGCCCCATGTGACCAACCCTTTCCAGTGTTTGATGTGTGTGTAAAGTAGTGTGTGTGTGGTTCCCCGTGTGAGGCTGGTCCCGACGCCGAGACGCCGCCCATCTCACTTCCTGTTTGTATTTCGGTAAGTGTTAACTGCTATTGGTTAGCGTTTGCTTAACCACCTGGGGACTGGGCCAGGTTTAGACAGACATCCATGTTTAGAGACACTTTTGGTTTTGGACAGGTAAGAGTAGGGCAGGTCAGGTACTTTCTTAGGTTTCTTTATTTAGTCAGGTAGACCTTGTAGCTCAGAGTTAGTATTTATTTATTTGATTGAAGCAGCATCCTCAGGCCCTTTTTCTTTGCAGTTTGCCTCCTTTGTTCATTTGTTATTTGTAAAGTTAAGTTATCTACGACTGATCCAAGCAATAAATAACTTTATTTTAGCTTTATGTTGCTTCCCTTGGCTCATAACACTGGATAATTCTTCATACTATGGGCCCTAAATAAATAATCTCAAATAAAACAATCGGAGAAACCAAAAAACTCTCTTTGGATCAACAGGTCACCTCCCAAATTAGACACAGCTTCATTTTATCATCACGTGAGCGAAGTCCCATACTTCAGTCATGTGATGACGGCCGAGGAAGACTCTGGGAAAAGCTCATAAGTTGTTGGTCAAGAACGAATGATTTGATTTGAATTCATTCAACTTTAAACTGGCATCAGGTTTTATGAGTTACAAATAAATGTAGTGAGAGTACAATCTTTCTCTCTAAGATGTAGTGGAAAGTCTCCCCAAAAACGTACCGAGAACTGCTGGCCACACCTCAATCAGTGATGTCACAACAGGTAGTTTGATAATGAAAAGGCCCGTTGTGGTGTCACTGATGTGGGAATGGCCAGAAGGGAAACATGCTTTAAAGTGGCAGTTTGGTTTGATATATTTGTGTCTGAGGAGCTTTAAAACTAAGTACACGACTAAAAGAAATAAACGTATTTCGGCACCTTTTTACTCTCTTCACTTGTAGATTTTCAGGATTCACACCAGCCAAGACTTCCTGTGAAAAACAGCTTTTTTTCCTTTCTTTCTTCTGGTTCCTCTCCTACTCCTCCTATTAGAGAACTCTCCCAGGATGCAATGCAACATTTGTCTCCATTAGTAATGTAGGTTATAAGGAGAGAGCCATGCATTGTGGGTAAAGCCCCACGATGAAAACCTCTTGGAAGCCTCATACAGGGATCCAATTAAAACTCTGAGCAGCAGAGTATGAGAGAGGGAAGCCGGAGAGAGAATCCCCTCGCCGCTCCCAAACAGCTCGTACTGCTGATTTCAGCAAACGCTATAAATCACACAGTCTGAGCATCGATTAGCTCGGGTCGCCATTATTCTGACTGCTGCTCCGCGAGCAGGGCGGGGTTACGTAATCAGCTCCTCACCGCAGAGTTTCAGTCCACATGAAGCCACAGGGCTGAGCTCTCTGTGTATCCGACCTGTTTCCTGCTCACCTCTGTGTGGCTGTTTATTTATGTCTCCCCTCTTAAATACCAAACAGCTGATGTGAGGTTTAAGAATTTGGCCTTTATTTTAGTACCAACTCAAAGCCAGAAGTAAAACATATGCAGTCACAGTTCTTACTGTGATCAGTGGTGGAATGTAACTAAGTACATTTACTCCAGTACTGCACTTAAGTACAATTCTGAGGTACTTTATTTTATACTTCTACTCCACTTCTAGGCTTTTCACGCTGCATATTCTTAGCCCCTTGTCACACACACATTGTTAACCCAGGGTTAACCTAAGCCCGGCTACACGAGTCACACTGCACTTCTACTAGCCCCGGGTTAAATGTCTGTTAAACATGTGACCAGTGTTTATATTCTATAATGACGCGTGACTACTCTTCAACAGCGAGCAGAAACGTTAAAATGTCGCCATCAGCAGAAACATCAAAAGGAGAGAGAACAGCAGAGAACGGAAAGACTGAAACAAAGGAGGCGCTGCTGTTTTGGGTGTCGTGTCCAGCGAAGTACCACCGCGTATCTGAATGTTGCCTTCGGTTACGACGTAAACATAAAGCATGCACGTACTGCAGCGACGTGACGAAGAAGTCGTGTGATTGGACAACAAAAATGTGACGCAAAATTCCACCGTTTTCTTTAGCCTCGTTTCACACTGGCACCTTTCAGCCCCGTGTTCAGTCGATTTCCAGGGGATAACCCCGCAAACTCGGGGCTAACTCTGCTCTGGAGCAGGCTGAAGTCGGGGTTAGCCTGCTTGGATTGTGCCAGTGTGAAAGCTTCTTATCCTGGGGCTAAGTGCAGTGTGCAAAGCCAGTTCAGAGGGAAATATTTGACTCCACTACGATTAATCGACAGCTTTAGTTACTTTACAAATTAAAATTTTACATACAAAACATGTAAGGTTGAGCTCATTTGAACTCCTTTATATACTGTTGGATGGTTTAATCTACAGCAACGCATCATACTCTATAAGATCATCATCTGTCCTGTGAGAACCATGTATCTCTAAAAAGTTTAACTTTTCATGAGCTCAGACAAACAGCTGTTTTCAGCTTTGTGACAATGAGTTTTCCAGCTGATCCAATCCATTTTCCATATTTAGCGAAAGAAGGAGGAGGATTTTCTCAACACATAAAGGAACATCCTTCAGTTTATCACAAACACCTGGAGATACGTGGTTTTCACTGGACAGGAAGGGGATGAAGAACTGTAATCTGTAAAGTAACTAAAGCTGTCAGACAAATGTGCAGTAAAAAGTACAATATTTCCCTCTGAGAGCAGCGTACCTCAAAAGCACAGTACTTGAGTAAATGTACTTAGTTACAGTACGACACCTGTCCATTGTTTCCTGTCCTCCACACTCGTGACGTCTGGACACGTCAACACATCACAGCTTCTCTCTGCACGGCGTGCTCAGTGTGCTGCAGGAACGTCCCATTGATCCATTGATTTTGTATGCAATCACACGATCAATGTCTTAACACACCTGTAGTGTTAGTTTGGTGTAATATGCTGCTGGTTTGCTCCTAAAGCAACATAAACAACAACTGGTTTAAAGTGACTTCCTGTGCAGCTGATCAGGACGCTGCTGCTTCTCCTGTAGAGTTTGTTTGTCTCAGTTCTGCCTGCTGATTAAATTAATAAGATAAATCTGACCATAAAGGTGTGTGTGTGTGTGTGTGTGTGTGTGTGTGGACCCCCTCCCCGTCCTGACAGACCGTTGCGTCGCTCCACCAGCTGACAGGTTCAGCCTCCCGCTCGAAGACGAACCCTGAACAAGGACGAAGAGTCGTCCTGCGTGTTTTCTGAGCAGATCAGCAGCGACGGCGTCCCGGCGAGCTGCAGCCATGCGTGGACGATCCTCTCTGAAACATACTGTATGTCGGCGTGCCAGGCCGTGGGATTACTGGGTCACTGTCATTGATTGTCAAATATTTGTTCCTGCTGTGTTGGACACAAAGATACCGTCCATCAAAAAACACAAGTTCAAGTTAAAAATCTGTGTTGGTGTAGAGAAAAGCCAATAAAACTTCTTTTTAAGAGTATTGTTACATTAAAATTTGCTCTGATGGAATAAATAGTTTATTGATTGTCTGAAACCTGTTGTTAAAACTGCAAAACCTTTACAATCCTAAAAATAAAATATATAGAAATAAATAAAATGCATAGACAACGATAATAAAAACAAAAACAGTCTCACAAGATTAAATGCAGAATCTGGCATTAATTGTACTTGTGCTCTGATTAATTTAGATTTACTGTTCTTTATTTTTACTCTACTTTAAATTTCTGTACTTTCTAGGTGCTTTAGATTTCCATTTCTTTCATAATTGGACAAACAGGATCATGTAAGTGTTAAGCTGCGTTCACTTTGAGCACAATGTGCCTCTTTATATGCAAGGATTTGATAAATGACATGATTATGAAGTATATTAATATGTTTTAAAAGCTTATTTTTGTACTAATGACCCTTTTTAAAAGCAGAATCTGGTGATATTGTGCTTCAGCGCTTCTTTTAAAAGGTTCCCACAGTCACTTCTGTAATAACCTGCTGTCACTTTCTAATAAAACCCAAAATGCAGATTTTTAATCTGTAACTCAAACTCTCAATGAAGACAAAACTAAACAGTAGAAACTATACCAGCACCTGAACACATCACCTGGTTACTTGATGTTTACTGACTTTATGAGCTGATGAAGATCGCCTGAAAGCGCCATTAAACAAGTGACTGACGGTGCAAAGGATTGTGGGAATCTGTGAATCAAAGGATGCTGCATCTCGATATGACGGCAGGAGCGTCTGAAGTAATGGTGCGTTCAGGTGCTCCTTGTAAACTCCAAAATTCAGTTCTTAATTGTTTTATTACATTGGTGTCACATTTCTTTTCTTTTTTGTCACGATTACCAAATGTGATTGTTTTTACTTTATTGACTCAGAAAACAAAAGATTTGTGTCACATTTCTCAGAGGTCAGAGGTCATAGGTTGAAGTCAGAGCTCTGTGGTCTGTCCACAGACTTCTGGCCACATGCACGTGCATCTGTGTGAGCAGTGTTACACCTCCACCCTGCCAGCATCTGCTGCGCTTCAAACACTGATCTTTTCTTTTTGGGGGGAAAACATGCGCTGGTTCAGGGTGTGTGTGTGTGTCTGTGTGTGTGTGTGTGTGTGTGTACTGTACAATGACTGTAACATTATTAGACCTCTGAGGGGGAAGCAGGATGTATCAATCTGCAGAAACAGAGCCGAGTCGCGGCCGGCCGCCGCCGACTGATGGGACCGGTGGCGTGAACCCGTTGACAGGTCAATTATTCCCCCGGCTGAATTACAGCATGTAATATCTAACCCGGCAGAGGGAGCAGAGATGGAAACACCCTGTGGGTAAAATATGCCACTTCCTATATATTGAATCCCCCCCGTCCTCCCCTCCTGCCCCCCCGAAACGACGAAAATCAAAGTTCACTCCTGGATATACCATCCGACGCCGTGTTCCTGCGTGAAGAATGAACGTCGAACGCTCATAAGTCAGCGTTGTTGTTGTTTTTCTTCTTTTATTTCGGAGGATGGAGGAGTGTTGGGTCGAGTCACAGCAGAGGGCTGAGCGGTGGGTAATACTGCTGCACATGATGATGGCTGCAGGCGGAGGGGTCAAAGGTCAGGGGGGGAAATAAAGAAAGGAAAACAGATTTTCAAGGAAACAGGGAGACTGGAGATCCAGCCAGCTCTGCTGTGATGGAGGCAGAAAATAAAAAATACTGAAGCGCAAAATCTGACAATTATCAGAGCAGAGTGTAAAAAACAAACACTTCAAATTACAATAAATGACTTAAATATGACAAAAGGCAACAAACAATAAAAAAAGCATCTTAATTACAAAAGTAGTGCAAAAAAAGGCTGAAAAACATCAAATATGAAAAAAAAAAAATTCTTTAAAAGAAACCGTTTTAGGAAAAGATTTAAAGCCAAAAATAGTTTAAATGAAATATGAAAAACCTCTCAAGTGCATCAACAGTAATTTAAAGGGACACTCCAACATTTTTTACACATCAAGATCAGTTCACTGGTTTCCTCCTCATCCTGTGAAAACAGCTGTATGATGACAAAATAATCCTGGTGATGTCATAGTGATGTCATCAGGGTCGTCTCAGTTTGGGCTCGGAGACTACAGATGTCTAACGAACAGTCTGCGTTACGAACTGCAGGTGTGGAGTTTGAAAAGACGAGGCTGTTTACCTGCAGGGAGACTCTAATGAACGACTATCCAGGTGCATCATGGGACATGTAGTCAGGAGTCAGCATATCTCCCCCTCTGCTCCACAGATTTGGACCGTTCTGTTTTCAATCCGTCTCTTGGAATATATTATTAAGAATTATGAAATTTTCTTCTCAGATGTGAAAAACTTAAAAACAAAACTATAAAATTCACAAAAACGTGAATAAACAAAAGCTGTGTATAAAGCTCAGATAAAAATGGATAGAATCTGAAAAATAAGACAGAAAAAATGAAATATATCAAATAACAATTTGAAGTCTAAAAGTCTCCCAAAGTCAGCTCCCGCCCTGCGGTGTGGCGGCTCGGCCCGTCTGACCGTGGACAGTTTGAGGGGTTCAGCATGGATTCCCAGGTAGGACAGGGTGAAGCCAGGGTGGAGGCGGACATGATGGGGTTAGATCTGGCCAGCTGGGAGGAGGAGCTGCTGGCCAAGCAGCTAGCCAACGCTTCAGATGGTAGATTTATTATTATTTTATTATTTTTAACCCAACTGAGGGAAACATTCCTGTTTTAAGCACTTTTATATAAAAAGGAGATTTAGTACTGATACCAAAACTATATTATAATATTATTAATTATTATTTACATTTTGTGCCTTCTAAATGTTTAAGTACGTCAGTGTTTAATGTCATAACGCAGGTAGGAAAATATATCTGTGCTGCAGCTGCTGGCATGGAAACTGACACTAGTTATATTTGTGTAAACCATACATATAGGATAATCCTCTGCATATTTGAAAAGCCTAATTTATATCTTTAAAGTCCAATAAACATAAACAAGTCCATATGCAAAATACCAATCCTCATTTATCCATCAATAATAAATAAAAACAGATATTCAACAACCCTTATGTCACTAAACCAGCTGATCTTCTCTCTGTAACTTGGAGTCGTGTCCCAGAGAAAATACACAGGATTTTGGGATGTTCAAAGCAATAATGTTAATATTGTGGGCCTGTTTTCCTCAGGAGCTGACAGAGTGATGGAGAGAAGAAATGAAAAGCAGAAACGAGGAACAGCTGATCTATCTCTTCATTACGACCCAGCAGCAGCAGCAGTGATTTCCCCTCAGAAAGCTCAGAGTTCGGGCCTGTTTGAGCTTTAATGACAGTATTTATCAGCAGTCGGAGTCCGGCTCTCTCTGCATTCGCTCCTCAGCGTCTCTCCGTGTGAACTCCTGCGACTTGTAACAACCAAAACGTGGCGTTTTATCATCTCAGGGTCTTCACCACCGACAGGCAGACACAGTGATTTCCCCATTAACAGGAAACACACACACACATTCCTCCAGGCCACCGTATGTGTCGGCAGAAAGCAGAGCGAGCTGATTGGCTCTCTTCTGTGTTAAAGTGAGGAGGAGGAGGAGGAGGAGGAGGAGGATGTTCGTGGCCTCAGCTGCTGGCTGATTGTTTTCTGGGCTGAGATCGTCACGCTCAGATCATCGCTGGTGACAAACGTGGATTATTAAAGGAAGTGACTGTAACTGTCAGAACACATGACCAGAGCTGGCTGTGCCAGGACGCGTCATGGCGTCTGCAAGTGTAACATGAAGACGTGACGGCTGAATTGAGTTGAAACATGGACCACAGCCAACAGGAAGCCTTCAGGTTCTCATCAGATCCTCCTGGTGTTGCTTCTTTGGTTGGTTCATTAATAAATTCCCACCTCATTTGCGTCAAGTCCCGCTCTTACTCTCCCTCTGATTGGCTAATCCTAACCCTAACAGGCAGCGAGTACTAGCCAATCAGAGGCAGAGTTCCCGGGACTTGGGGTGGGGTCAATAAGAATGCGTTGACTGTAGTTTCTCTAAGAATCAGTCAGACCAAAGGTCTGGGGGCGGCCCAAAGCAATGACACCCGTCAGATAAAGATGAGAAAACTAAATACAAGGAGAAGAAACCCCCTGGCCACGTCCTCCCTGGATGCTCTAAAACTCCTGCAAAACCAGAGTTGCTGTTATTATTATTAAAGCCCAAACGCACTGAAAGCGATAATTGACGCGCCTCATTTGACCTCCTACTGAGCTGTCACTCAAAACCTCATTAGCCAATGGACAGGTTGTGGTTTGTGTCAGAACTGCAAACCGAAAGTCAGGCAAACGAAAAAGAAGCAGAGAGAGCTGCAAACACGAGGACGTGTGTTCAAAAAAGTAAAAGACCAATAGCTTACACAATTACACAAAATAATTAGTTTTACTTTACAGCTGATCAGTCATGTGACTTACATGTTCGCTACGTCAGAACTTATTCGTCAAAGGTGTTTCCATATCCCATTTAGCACCTCAGCTCTTCTTCAGCAAAGGCAGAAACCACCTCAAGAGAGTGTGAAATTGAAGAAGTTTTATCCAATTTGGCTGTTTCCATACAGCTTTTCTAATGTGATACTTTATGGAAACACGACTTGTGACAGCAGGCTTTTTACCCCAAACAGGTGGATGCATTTGTGACTTTAGAGGAGGAAGCGGAGCCAGACTGGATTTCATTGTCAGGTGTGGTTCAGGAGTCAGGGCAGCAGGACGGCGTTGGACCAACATGGTGTTGGACGGATGATGAGAAAGCTGGAGAATTTAACTCCCCTCTCCTAAAAGAGGACGGCTCTTTTTCAGCTCTTCTTCTGTGCCTTTTGGAGTCTCTTTCAGCTCTAATCTGATCAAATCTGTTGAAGCTTTCAGCGACTGTAAGACACCCATCTGCTTCACATTCACACAACCGTCAGCGCTCTCTCCTCCTCTCTCTCTTCCTGCACTGACTTTATTTCTTTTACCTGAGTCCCGTCACCAAGGCCGGTCGAGGCAGAGACGTCTCCCTGCCACAGAGTTCATTTAACTCTGGTCATGTTTTTAATCCTCCTTTAGAAAAGCGGTGTGAAAGCGCCCTGAACAGGCAGCGGTGAAAGGCTCAGACACTCTGCCAGTCATTTCAATGCACCCACATAGTAAGGAGTGTGTGTGAATAACGAGCAGCGGCAGATGAAGTGACTCCTCTTGTGCTCCTCTTTTCACTGCAAACACAAACCCAATGAATTCACTTCAATGACTCATTTTCAAAGTTCAGTTTAAGGTCATCGAGGCTTTAAACTTCCACGAAGGACCTGCTGCTGACTTTCAGACTGACTGATATTAGAGCTCACAGACACCGTTTAGTAAAGGTTTGGATGCAAATCATTGATTACAGTTTCTGACAAAAGATGACTTGACTAAAAACCTATGTTTTAAATATCACTTTTGAAAGGCTCGAAATCTGAAAAGAATGTGTGCAGGATGTATTTTCATCTGGAGTGTGTTCTTGATGTCCAACAGTTTCTGTTAAACTTGCGTGGGAATAATTTTACAGCAGGATAAATAAATATGATCCACGATGTTTCGGCTCCTGTAGATGTTATTATAGATGTTGTTATTAACGCCGAGTCATGTTTCGGCTCCTGTAGATGTTATTATAGATGTTGTTATTAACGCCGAGTCATGTTTCGGCTCCTGTAGATGTCGTTATTAATGCTGAGTTCGGCGTAAATGCAGTTGTGGATGTTCAGATAACCTGGTTTTGTGCGATTTAAAGTGAAGAAATATGATATTTTATATTATTTTCTGTGTCATTCATTTGCTCTGCTCGGTTATGTTGAGCAGCTCATCTATTTTGGCTAAATATTCAGCTTGAGTTTGTCAGTAGCTCAGTTCCATGCTTGCCAGTTGTGCCCAACGTCAGCAAACGTAGTGAAAGGATCATTTTGGTTTCCTACAACTTGGGTCTTGTTTTTGTGGTTTTGTCCATCATGTCTGTCAGTAATAATAACGTTGACCTTCATCGAGTTAATCGCTGAGATCTGGGACACCATTAACATCACTAAAAAAATAGTCTGATGGGTCACGAAACATGACGCTAATGTCTCATATTTTATAAGAATGTTTAGAGAAATTAAAGTAGTTAGAGAAACTGGTGTTATTAGATTGTTATTAAGGAAGTCTGGTATTATTCTATATTTATATTATTGTCAGCAAATGTTGTCTTCCTGTCTGTGGCTCTCAGCTCTGAGCCCATTGGTTCCTGCTGAAGACATAAATCTTTAAAAACACCTCACAAATATATAGTTTCATGTTTATATAAGGCTCAGTAATTTCGCTAAACAGCTGCTCACTGTAGTTTTTATCAAACAGGAGGAAATAGTGCATTTGTTGGGGACTATTTTCAGTGGCGGATGAATCCACATTTGGTGCTCTAGTGAGTATTTGGTTTTTACAAGGGATTTGTTGACAATAAGAAAAATATAGAATATCAACCAACTCATATACAAACAATTAATGGCTTTAATACGACGGTAACGTTACAGATTAATTGATTAATCCAGCTCGTTTACTTCAATCATTCTAACAAGTTTAAACACATTAAAAAAATCATGCTGTAGTGACTTTTCATTTATGAGTTTTCTACCACACTTTTATATCCTTCATTACATTTTGGAAACTCATTACTGCACTGAAACTGTCTTTCTTTCTTTCTTTCTTTATTAATGAACTGTTGTATTGCACGTCTTCACCTCCTGTGGATCACTTTGTGTGTGAAAGCTGCTGTGTCGCCTTACATTGCTTGACTGGAGGATAACCAATAAGAACGTTATTATGAGTATAAGAACAGGTGAATGTAAAGAACCAGGTTCCTCTCTGTTGTGTGTGAATATATCGCCCCTCCTGTATGATCAGAGGCTCCTCACTGGGATACCAGCACGCATGTAAACATACATGCACATCATGCATGTAAAGGGACACCACAGTGACAGTGTGATGAGTAAAATAATCATATTTCATGCATCTCCGTCCTGACACGCTGCATCACGAGTCTATTTAAATGCAGCGAGGGGGAAAAAAACTGAATCACACTGATGCTGCACTGACCCATTTATGTATTAATGTATTTATTTCCCCGCCATTGCAGTCACAAATGAAGATTAATGACACAAAAACAGAGAGAAAAAAAATCATGTTACAGAGCAAACCTCCATCATTACAGTGTGTGTGTGTGTGTGTGTGTGTGTGTGTGTGTGTGTGTAACAGCCGGGGAGAGTAAGGATGGAGATAATGGTTGCAGGCTGCCTCTTTAGCTGCACGCAGGAAACCAACAGCAGAACATTTCAACTCATCTAACACACACAGCCAGTAATAATCCAGAGACTTTACACTCCGTTCTTTATCTTCACACAGATCTGCACTGTAAAAAAGCTGGTAACTGTTTCAACTCAGAAACTGGCAGTAACCTCTGCTGCTGCGCTACAGTTGTAGGTGACTGAGCTAATATCAGTGGTGTAAAAAGTCATTCAAATGTAGAGTAAAAAAAAAGGACACAGGAAAATAATAAATACATTAGCCACGTTTTAATGTGGTGGCTCATCTCTTTGTGTCATATATGTGTTTTTTAAAAAGCAGTTTTTCTCTTTGGGTGAAATGTTAGAACATTTTTGAAGATTAATCCTGAACTCGGGGGAGTTAAACATTTTTATCCAGTTAAATGTGATTTGCTCGTGGACCATACTTCCAAAAGAGCGTGGTTGTGTTGTAATTTATTAATTGCTCCAACACGCAGGTTAGATTTATGCTTGATTTTTTGAAGAGTGTTTTAACTTTATGTGAGATAAGGCTCAGAGAATGAGGTGAACTTTCACAGGTAAACTTCCTGAAATACATAAAGACAAAGACAGAGCCGCTAACCTTAGCCTAAACTCTCATATAGCAGCTAATATCATCCCAGATTGGCTTCCACACTGTGGATGTGAATAAATGAATACATGTTAATGATTTTTCTAATATAACCTGTAACCCCACAAAATAATGTGGTTAGCTAACGATATGCTAACTCTCGGCATTGGAAGTAATGCCAGGTAACTTCTGTAGATAGTGAGCTTGTTAGCCAGGCATGCTAACATTAGTGACTTACATCAGAACACATAAACACACTGTTTAACCCATTCCTTACACTTTAGCTTGTGTTTTTAGCCACGTTAGCAGTCTGACTCCAGAACGTTTCTCCCATCATTTGGTCCAGACTAGAATATCTGAACAACTATTAAATGGATTTCTATGAAATTGTGTTCAAACATTCCCAGAGAATGAATCCTACTGACTTTGCTGATTCCCTGACTTTCCCTCTAGCGCCATCATCATGTCAAACTTTTAATGTGTCCAATACTTTGGTTTATGACCAAATACCTGCAAAACTAATGACATTCCCATCAGCCTCAGCTGCACTTTGTGTTTAGTGCTAATTCGCAAATGTTAGCATGCTAACATGGTAAACTAAGATGCTGAACATAGTAAACATTATACTTTCCTAACACAAGCATGTTAGCATAGTCATTGTGAGAATGTTAGCATGCTGTTAGCATTTAGCCCAGAGCATCTCTGTGCTTAAGCCGCCACAGATTTGCTAGCATTGCTGTAGACTTAGTTATCTTAAAAAATGTACTGCAGTATTTACTTGGGCCATTCCACCTTTAAATTGTGCCTTTAAAGAATAATAAAATAGGCAGCTAGAAATAAAATATCTTTATTTAACATGTAGAGGTAAATGTGTATGCTTATATGTGCAGGGTAAAGGAGATCTAATTAATATTGTTTTAGGATTTTTTACAGTGTAAAAATAACAAGTCTTAAAATAGAAGACCTTTGGCCCTGCGCTGGTAAAACGCCTCCTTTAAGCGAACTCATCTGGGAGGCCGTTTTCTGCAGCAGCGTGCATGAAGAAAGAAAAGAGATCCATGATGATCAGGGACCTCCAGGAGCCGCGGCCCGCTGGGACTGATCCCAGAATGCACATGGGGGAGGAGAGTTATGGGAAGAGAGGTTCAGTTTTTTTTCTCCGCCACAGCGAGAGCGAAGGGACGTTTCTCTGGGAAGAAGAAGAAGAAGAAGAAGAAGAAGAAGAAGAAGAAGACTTTTCTTCCTTTTTGGGGTCTGAGTGGAGAGGCCCAGTGTGAGTGTGTGTTTATGTGGGAGAATATAAATGAGCTTCTTCCCACGGGACAGGAAGCTGTGGCAATTATTTCTTCTTGGGAAAACACTCGCGGAGAGACAGAGAGACAGAAGAAGAGGGAGGGAGAGATGAAAGAAGATCAAATTTTGCCTTTTTGTTCCCACTGATTCATCACAGAGCGAGGCTTTGTGTCGCTGCAGTTTGTTAGGAAACAGCAGCAAGAAGATCTGTGGTTTTATTACTCTGATGGAAAGTGATGATGTACTGACAAACACACACACGCACACACACACACACACACACTGAAGTGTCCTTGAGCAACACAATGATTCCACCCACTACAAAGCTCCTGACCTCTGACCTCTGAGCTCCATGTGTAGGAGGACAGAATGAAAACAGTGAAGTCCTTCTCTCCAGGGACACAGCTGTAGACCCGGCAGTAGCAGCTGGGGTTGCAGCGACGGTAGTAGCTGGAATAATAATAATAATAATACCATGGATGTATTAATAGAGCTCCCGTGTGGCGAGTCAGCTTTGCTTCCAGTTTGTCCCAACGGCCAACTGCAACAAAAAATTAATTAGAAAAAATATATTTATATAATTATAAAAAAGCTGTCTCTAAAACAGTTGACACCTCCAACTGCAAACAAGGTTAGTTACTACTCTCATGAATGTTTGATCTAAGAAGGGCTTTATGTAGGGCTGCCTCCTGAAAGTTGAAGATTCGAATCATCAGCCGACTGAGATTGTTCAAGTCGAGTCGTTTTTTTGTCTGGGAACATTTCGGTCCCCAGATGTAGCTGCAGAGTGAGCGCTCCTCGTCCCGTCCGCTCGGTGATGTCTGCGACGGGTCCAGGCAGCTGCAGACCTGGACCCAGGGTGAGTCTGGGTGAGACGGAGGCAGCTGCCCCGTCAGGCTCTGAGATAACTTCTGCCTTCTGCTGAGAAGTGGTGAGTTTACAGCTCACAGCAGCTTCATACGATCTAGTCTCTGGCTTTTGTTTGATATCTAGTGCCCGATCCGTCGTTAGCGTAGTTAGCTCGCATTAGCTCGGAGGGCTAACTTGACTCGTTTACTATATTACGTGAACGTCGCTGTCACCCTGAACGTCCCACCAAACCCCGTTCAAAAATCTGGTCGTTCAATAAAGCGCTGCTTGATAATCTATATGAAGAAAAAAAAAGAACCAATAGTTGAATATTTGTATTGAACAGCCAAATCCTGAGTCAGGTACAGCCCTAGTTTTATACTTATAAAGCTATTTTTATGTGCGTGATTTCATCCCAATGTAAAGTCTATGGGCCAGGCAGAGAGACAGCATCAGGTCTGTGCAGTAGGCCACACAACAAGGAAGCAAACCAGGACCAAACCAGGACCAAACCAGGCCTTTCATAGTAATGAAGGGGCACCATATTGTTATTGAGTCCAGGATTCAGTTATTATAATACAGCCATGATGAAATCACACTCCTCCAGCAGTTAGGACCATTTTCCAACCACCTCAGACAAATCTCTAAAAACTGCTCTGACCAATTAGCAGTGACTGATGCATCCGTCCCACTGACGCAGTTTACTTGATGTTTGTCGTGTCGATCAAAGAAATATGTCGATTTAAACGTTTTTATTGTAAGTTGACTTACAACAGCCTGTGCAGCTGGTCAGCATGTTTCTGTTGCTGTTGTTCATGGATGTAGCGATGCTGCAAACTAGCTATTCCTAATCCTGCCAATACAACTCTAAACTGGAAAAAAACACCAGACTTATTTAAATCGCTGGAAAGAAATCTTAGTTTGTAAAAACAAGTCTTCTTTTCTTCAGATTATTTTGTTTGTAAAATTGAATCTGCAAAATAATTGTAGTGGAGCGAGCTTTTAAAGCTGCAGTAATGAATTTGGGCCACTAGGCGGTGGAAGAACTCCAAAACAAATGTTTCCTAAATAACCATCTCCTCTGTCGACTCAGTCACTGTCACCTGGAAACAATGTGAAACAGTCACAGTGAAGAAAACAGTGAATCAGAGCTTAATGTTAATGTGATTTCCTTGAAGATAGCGTTTTATTGAAGCCAATGTAAATGTGATTTATGTGGTGCAGCGCGGTGAATATGATCCCACATCATTTATCTTCAAGTGTGACTCTTTTCCATCCATTAATCTGGAGGAATGAGAAAACAGTCTGAGAGCGAGGAATTCAGTGGGGGGTTATGGGAAATAACGTAGATCCAAAATGGATCAATTAGCCCGTCAGTTTATGTCTTAAATCTGAATAAATTTTTCATCATGTGCATAGATTATCGGGATTTAATGCCTCTCCAGATGCAGTGTAACATGGAAGAGAAGTTGCAGGACCGCAGGCGGTCTGCACGCACAGGGAGTCAACTCCACCGAGGACCACTAAATACTCTTCTTCTGCTGCACTTTTCAGCAGGAAAAATCTGATTTTAATGGCGAGTTGCAGCCGGGCGGAGCATTATCACCAACATTTGACATTTGATTGTCGCCCAACGAAATATCTGCCGGCTTGTTTGCTCACTTGACTTCAATTCAATTGAGGCCATTGAGGGTGAGAAGTGTGGTTTCACAGCCATTTTGCCACCAGTTTGTTGACAATGATGTAGTTCTTTCTTGTGAGAGATATCATATTTGTCAGGAAATCCCAAAATCTCTGGCTCAAATCTAGAACAAGGAATGTTGGTACATGTGTTCTGCCTCTCAGCCGCTCATGATCCTGGTCTGTACAGGTTGACATGAATGATGTAACCTTCCTGTTTCGGCGAGCTCTCCTGCCTTTAATCCTGCACTCTGCTGCCCGACCTGCGTCCTTGCCCACACACTCTCACCGAGCACAGTGGAAATGATTATATCACATTGCTAATTTATTGTCCGGGCTTTTAAAAGTTTGAGAGGCTTTTTATACTACAAGTGGTACACAGTGTTAGCAAACAGCCCTCACACACACACACACACACACACACAGAGCACACTGAGCATTACCACATATTATTACTAATTCATCAGTGTTCGAGCTGCTGCTTTTAAAAGTTTGAAAAGCTTCTGTTTTTGAAGGTATTGTGTGTTTTGTGAGCAGCACAGCAGCCTCGGGCTTCACTTTGTAAAACAAGCTGCTCCCTCTGCGACCTTAACCTGCAATATTTACCCAGAATGCATCGAGTTTGCCACAATAATAAAAGTAATCTCAATCCAAATGTGTGCGGCGGCAGGCGGAGAGGAGAGCCTTTTAAACGGAGGAAATGGCTGTTGGAGCCAGAGGCGAGTGTTTGTGGCGCGGGGGGGAGCAGGAAGTGGGACGCGTGTCACCTTTAATGAAATGATGCTTTCTCATTATCTCGCCGTCTGAAAGGTAACAGGAGCCTCTTTCTGCAGGTAACACGACTTCAAACTAACTCTGAGGCTGTTTTCACCCTGAACAGCAGCAGGAGGAAAAAATACCCATCAGCTCTGAGTGTGATTTTACAGCTGTGGACACACCTGAACGCATCACACTGCAGGTTCTGTTTGTTGGTTTGTTTAACAGCAGTGTGAACAGTGTGACCTCAGTGAATCAGATATTTTCCTTTCTGATTTGGACCTCATCACACTGCGAGCTCTGAAGTCCGACTCATATTAAACTCTGACACAGCACACAGATCTGCTCTGTAAATGATGTGAATGACTCATGCTCTTCTTTAAGTAAAGGACCTGAAGGGGAGACATTTATCTTATATCTGGTCTCATGATGGCACCTGTGATTAACCTGCATTAACCAGCCAAAATATCACTGAAGACAGAGTTCTTTGCTCATAGCCAATCAAAACATTACATTTAAACTGCGTTTCTATCAGTGTGTGGTGGTGACAGACTAGCGTCTCTAATGTCCCTGAGGACGCATCCTGTTTGTGTGTGTTGGACATCAAACCTAACCAAATCGTAATGGGCCCATATAGACTGTATATTAAGGTGCTGTCATGCAGATAAAAAAGAGGCTTTTCTAGGCGCTGGGAAGGTTTTATAGATATTAAACCTTCATGGTTAAAAGCTCCAGCTTTCTGAATACAGCCAGGAACTCTAAAATGGGCATGATGTCTGGATCACTAATAATCTAGCAAATAGGAGCACATTAAAGAGCAACTTAACACCTCCTGTGCTGCAGTGATGTGCAGGTGTACTCCAGTACCCCGTGACATCACAGATGGGTGTAGTTACCGGTGCAACAGAGCATACTTCTGACCACACCCATCAGTGATGCTGGCTGTGGTCAGACGTGAAACCGGTTTGAGACTTTTGACCAGAGACTTTTCAGCCTGCAGGTAAACCGGTTAACGGTTCGGTCAGTCAGACGGTAGATGCTGCGGTCCTCACCGTGAAGACCACTGACAAGTTCAACATGAGCGAATCGCTTCGAAAGCCATCGTGGGACTCCAGGCGGTGCAGGACTGACCAGCAGGACGGGTCGAAAGCTGAAATTCAGATTCAAATGTATTTGTATAGCACCATATCATACAAAACCAGTTCAGAGTGCTTTACATAAAAACAGAATAAAAGAGCAAAAATGTGCAGAATAAACAGACATCTATACATACACATGAAAAATACATATACATACACACATAGAAACAAGCAGACTGTACAGATATGGTGTGTTCTGGTAAAAAGGAAGGTTAGTTTGGTTTTAAAAGAGCACAGTGTTGGAGCAAGTCTAAGATCTGCAGGCAAACTGCTCCATTATTTAGGTGCATAGTGACTGAATGCCTCTCACCAGATTCTGAAATTGCTCTTGGCACATGGAGGAGATTTCCACCTTGTGACCGGAGAGACCTGCTGGGGTTATAAATTGATAGCATGTCTGAGATGTACTGTGGAGCCAGACCAGCGAGTGCTTATAAACCAACAGGAGGATTTTGAATTGTATTCTGAAAGTTACGGGTAGCCAGTGAAGGTTTCGGAGGACTGGAGTTATGTGGTCTGATCTTTTTGTCCTTTTTGTACTCGTGCGGCTGAGATCTGGATGAGTTGTAATCTGTGGATTGTTTTGTTTGGAAGACACATAAACAGAGAACTGCAGTAATCTAGCCGGCTCATAACAAATGCATGCATGAGTTTCTGAGTCAGTTTCTGAAACATTTGAACTTTATGCAAATGAGGCTGAATTCCACCTGACTGCTTCGCAGAGATTTGCTGAAAGGCCGACAACAAAAAAATGATGCAGTCGTATGTCGGAAAGTTTAGTCTTTACCAGGTGAAGATAAATGTCTAACATCAGTGTTAATTCCTCTTTTGTGGGTCGCTTGCCTCCATGATACTAAGAGCATTTCACACCTGCCTTGTTTGGTTTGGTTGAACCCTGGTTGAATTTTCCCCCTCGGTGCGGTTCGTTTGGGCAGGTGTGAACACAGTAATCGCATCTGGGTCTGGTTCGTTGGTGGTGCGAACCTGGTCCTACCTCGATCTGACCCAACTACCAGGTGGACTCCATAAGTTCCTTTTAATGGTGTGAAGTGGTTTAGTATTTTCCTGACATTTCCTCGAAGTGCATTCGGCATTCTGCTGCTATAGTTCTGCTCGTGTACTGCCCAGATAATCACCAGGATTATGAGCAAATGCCAACTGTGCTGTTGCTCCATGTTTCTCTCACTAGTCCAGAACACAGGAGCTTCTTCCTGTGTTTACTTTCTTGCTCCCGCCACAGACACATCTGACCAATAAGCAGAGAGAACGTTCTCACCTGGTTTGTAGTGATGCATTTTGGTTTGCTTGGATTTTTCTCTGTGTGAAAAGAAACCGAACCAAGGTTACAAACTCATCAGCTGATTCGGACCAGAGCAAACCAGCTGTAGGTGTGAAAACGCCCAGAAACAGTGTGCAGTTGTTGCGAAAAGTGGTAGGTGGCTTATTTACAAGTTAGGTTGTTATTCTTATGATTATGTCTAGGACTACTGGATTACCGTACTGTTTTATGACTACTTCTGTTTGTTTGTAAGCTAAAGTTACCAGAACCAGTTAGTTTCCTCTGTGTCTCTGCTGGCTCAGCTGTCAAACACATACACCGACCCACCCGCTCAGAGGCTGAAGGAGCGTTTCTGATAAATCTCCAAAAATATTCCCTGTAATTAGACACCTAAATGTACTGCTGAGAGATTTGCTGCTCACTTTGCAGTTTGTGTGCGTCACGCTGGTTTATTTCTCTGTAAAAGTAATGATTTTTACTTGTCACACATACAAAAAGGTCTTAATGATGGAAAAGCTTCATGTGTCTGTTTTGGAGGGTAACAGTTCGAGCTCTGTTCTGGTAGAATAACACCAGAGATATCTGATTATTACTGTTTCTACACTGAAGCGGTTCACATGATAATTACTGGCAGACAAACTACAGGAGAGCTGAATGAAAGCTCGCTGGAAGATCATGAAAAGCAGAGTGTTTTTCTCAGAACGTAACTGTTTGTGTTTGAAACTAACCGACTAATTAAAAACAAACCACCCAGGGTTCAATAGTTAAACTGAATCAATATTTCAAAAAAAGGGGGGAAAAGAAATTCATCACATCCTCAACTCCAAGTCTCAGCAGTGAGTTTTCATCTCATGGCAGCACCAGAGGCTGGTGTCACCTTTATTCTTTTTTATTTTATTTAGCAGTTTTACCTCGTTAACAGACAAAACTCCCACAGAGACGAGGATTCACTAAAAGACGAGTTTCAGAAAATCATAGAAATTTGGGCAGAGTCTACTCAGCCTTAATCTGTTAAAGGTCGCACACACACACACACACACTTCATACAACACACTCAACCTCAGTCTGCTCAACTTTCCTCTACGAGTCTCTGGTCTGTAGACACAAGAAAAAAATTTGGACAAACATCCTGCATTCCCTTCAGTTTCAGGTTTTTATATCTCTCTCTCTCTCTCTCTCTCTCTCTCTCTATCTATCTATCTAGGGAGCCACTTTGTGTTGAAAAGTGGTGGGGACCACAGATTGTATATAAAGATGGACAAAATGACAGCTCCCCGAAAGTGAAGCCAAAACATCTGGATCGCCCCCTGGTGGCTGGCTGCAGTATAGGTCATAAGCCCCGCCCCCTCCATGTTAGCGGATGGGACATGGGCCAAACTGAAAAATCAAAGTACACGTCAAATAAAATGTTCCCAAAGATGGTTTCTGTCATTTTAGGTAGTTCTTATCACGCTGATGTTTGTTCAAGTGTTCGTTTTTCTGATCAGTTTGGTTTTAATTAGTTATTTCATGCTATAAAAAGGGGGGGGTGTCGTCATGATTGACAACTGTGGTGTGCTCCTGATTGGTTCAGGCTCCTGATTGGTTCGGGACCTCGATCACTACTGCTCAGACTCTGGCTCCAAATGACGTCACCAGCGCAAGATGGCAGCTCCTGTATCCGGGATATTTTGGCTTAGTTTTTGTACAGTGGGAGGAAGAGGAGACGCGTCGGCCATCTTTATATACAGTCTGTGGTGGGGACACAAGAGCTCAGATAAAAAAACATTTTTTAAATGGCCTTCAAATATGTGATTTTAGGCGATGTAATGGGGGGGTCGGTATGAGGTCAGAGTAGATCATTATGGCGGGAAAATAATTGCATCAAAAGGGAATAGAGCCTCGGCTACAACAGAGACGACGATACGAAAATACTCCACATAAAACGCACAACAACGTCGACCGCACAACTAACAGTCACACACCTGCATCACTGGACAATGTGCATTTGTTTCTTCTGTATTTACGTTGTATGTTTTCTTATTGTTCTCAAAGCGTTCTCTTTTGTTAGTGAACATTTCTTGGTGCAAGATATTCTTCAGAACATTTTTTAACAAATGATAACATTTTTATTCTGGTATTCTGGAGAACAACAGTGGTCGACTTTGGGGGTTAAATTTGCAGTTACAGATGTTTATTGAGTCTGGTGGCCGACTCATTTTAGATGAGATGATACTGCATCATTTGATGAAGACTTGTTGCTGCTGTTATCTTTTTGTAAATTCAGTTCTGAATCAGTTTTGTGCGTCTTCAGATTTAACAAGTCAAAGTAAGAGATGACATTTAGTGAAACGGAACCATTTTTGGTATAAAAATATGTTCTTCACAAACATACAGTAGTAATACTAGTTCCAAAAATCAGTCCTCAAATGTGCAGTTGACCACACACACACACACACACACACACACAGTAATCCCTGGGCTCGGCTCTGAGCTCTCAGTCTAATCATGGACGAAGCCTCGCTGTGTGTCCACACCTCCACGGCTGGTTGAATCCTATTGGCTCAGGCAGCCAGAGCAAATAACCGTTTAACACACTCACACTGCCACTGTGTGTGTGTGTGTGTGTGTGTGTGCCATCGCAATGTGACCAAACAATTGTCTCTTTTTATTTACTCAGAGGATGTGTTGATGTTAAAAGGCCAGTCGCCAGCTGCCATGCTGCTTTTCGTTTGACTCGCTCTTTATACAGCGACCCCCGCCGCCGCCGCCACCCCGCCCTCCCACCGCCGCCGCCGCCTCCGACTCTGGCTCTTCAGAGTCGGCGGGTGGTTTGATTGAGTTTTACAGGTGATACTGAAAGCGTGCGGCTCTGCTTCCCCTCTCGATGTGACAGCAGAGCAGAGCGTCGCCATGCGCTCGCTGCTGATACAGCGTCTTCCTCACAGCGGTGACAGAGACCCGACACTGTCGCACGCTCGGCCGGCGCTGGCAGGATGACATTTCTGAGGGCAGAGAGCAGCGACGAGGGTCAGAGAGGAAGAGGAGGCCCCGAGGAAGGAAAGAAGGAAGGAAGGAAGGCAGGGAAAAGAAATGTCAGGCTGAGCGCTGGGACTGCAGGGCCGCAGGAAGAGGAAGAGGAGGAGGAGGAGGGTCCTGAGGGGACTGAAGAACGTGTTGGCAGAATCTGGGAAATTTCCTTTATCTGACATTTTAAGAAATGTTTTTTTTCTGTCTTAATCCTTTTTTCCATCTTAGCCAGAGTCAGATGAGAGGATGGAGATCAGTTTCATCTTCGTGTGTCCAGCACAGATATAGATCCAGGACCTTTTTAGCCTAGCTTAGCACAAAGACCATCAAAAGAGGAAAACGTTTACCTTCCAACAACTAACAACTTGTTTGATTATCAGTAGCCAGTATTTAAATAATGACCCATGGTTTTAAATAATAGCACGGACAAATAAAGGCTCTGTGAGGCTGTACTACAGCTAAATGCTCACAATGACAATGCTAACATGCTATTAGCTAACTTGCCTTCATCAGAGTGGTGTCTGAGGTTGTTCTGGGTTTCCGTACGTACAGTCCTGAACAATACTTACTTCTAGGAGTAAAAATGATTCTAAAAAGACGATGGTAATGATGTTTTGTGTACTTGTTGATTTGTAAGTCACATGACACGATGGACTGTGAGGCCTGAAACAACCTCAGACACAGTGATGAAGGTAAGACAGGTAAGTACAGGAGAAGAGCTGTGCAACATGTCTTCACTCTGCACTTTGCCGTGTTCACTCTCAAATCTACAAATTAACATGCAGATGTTTAGCAGGTAGCATGTTTACCATCCTAATTTAGCATGATAGCATGCTAACATCTGTTAATTAGTACTAAACACAGTGCAGCTGAGTGCAGCTGAGTTTTGCAGGTGTTTGGTCATAAATCAAAGTGTTGGACAAATTTAAATTGCGACTCTATGATGGCGCTGCAGGAAAAGTCAGTAGGATTCATCCTCTGGGGGCCACGAATGTCGGTACATCTTCATCACAATTCAAAGTGGCGGACTGACTGACATCAGCGTCGAGTTCCTTCAGCTCTGAATCATTTCCTGTAATCACAAAGCAGTCAAACTGCCAAAAGCCCTTAAATAAAATAGTAAAAATAACCAGCTGACGCACACAGGAAGAGGATCAATTATGAAGTTATTTCCCATAATGCATTTTGACAGCCTCTAATCGTTGGCCATTCAGTAAGTAATTGAAAACCCTTTTCTCCTCCGCCCGCTCTCTCTGCTGCTCGATCTGATCTGAGATTCAAACCTCCGCTGAGTCGAGGTGGAGGAGGTGTTCCATGTTAAATGACACGGTCCTCAAAACCCCTCGGCGCCGTCTGTCAGGCAGGAGAACGCTCCGTACAGCAGTCAGCGCTTGTAGGTGTCATGGCGGCGGCTCGCGGTAACACGTCGGGCCGGCGTGGACAGGGTGGAGGCTGACTGCGCCGCAAATACCAGCTGCCAATCGCCCGACTCGTGACCTTTTCTGTGATTCTTCTGCCTCTGAGGAGAGAGACTCACAGAGCTGCTGGCAGGTGGTGAAACAATGCTGGTAAAAAAAAAAAACGCTCCTCACTTCTACTGAGTCAAGTGCAGTAAAGTACAGGAGAGCTGAACAGAGCATCACACCCACTGGGAAGAAAGTAGACATAAATCTGATTCTTCTATCTGCATCTTCTGCAAAACAACACTGATGACAAAAGTAAATAATAAATAATATAATTCCAGCTGGTTAAGAATGAATTTAAGAATCTTAAAAGGGATAAAAACTAAACTAAAACTGAAGTGAGATACAACGCAATGCAATCTATGTAAATGCAGGAATATGTGAAGCGTACTATTAATATGAAACAATAAATGAAACTGTGATAGTTGTAATCTTAAGATCATACAGTGGAACATCTGTAGCCTGATAATCAGACTGCCATCCGGCCTGACTCTAACCGATCAGCTTGATTGACACATCGGACTCACCAATATCACTTTCAGTCGACACAAAAGTCTTGGCAGCTGTTATAGGAGCTGATAACGTTTGTCCCGTCAACTGAAGAAATGTTGATCTAAGAGTTTTTATTTCTATTATTCAAATTAAAACAAGTGGAAACAAGTAAGTAAGAAAAACTGCAAGAAATGCATACATGATGTGAGAACCAATTCAAATGATTAATGTTTATATATCATTAAAATAAATTCCAAAAGAAAAACAAATAAATGTTTTTGCTCTGTTTTTACCACAGACTGTATATAAAGATGGCCGACGCGTCTCCTCTTCCTCCCACTGTACAAAAATGAAGCCAAAATATCCCGGATACAGGAGCTGCCATCTTGAGCTGGTGACGTCATTTGGAGCCAGAGTCTGAGCAGTAGTGATCGAGGTCCCGCCCACACACCTGCCTGAACCAATCACAGCACACTCACAGCTGTCAACCATGACGTCACACCCCCTTTTTATAGCATCAAATAACTAATTAAAACCAAACTGATCAGAAAAACGAACAACCTAACCTAAGAACTACCTAAAATAACAGAAACCATCTTTGGGAACATTTTATTTGACGTGTACTTTGATTTTTCAGTTTGGCCCATGTCCCATCCGCTAACATGGAGGGGGCGGGGCTTATGACCTATACTGCAGCCAGCCACCAGGGGGCGATCCAGATGTTTTGGCTTCACTTTCGGGGAGCTGTCACGTCGTCTGTCTTTATATACAGACTGTGGTTTTTACTGTTCAAAGTTAAAGCAGAGAGGTAGTCTCACGCTGTGTAACCAAACATTTTTAAATTCTAGTTGAGATCGTAAATTTCCAAATCTCTCAGGCCAGATCTTCGGTGTGTGTGTGTCTAAGATGTAGAATAAGTCCATTGGATGGGATGGATGGATGCAGCTGAGCAGAGAGGTTCTTATCCATCCATTTCTCATTTCTCTATTTGGGCTTGTGTGGAACAAAAAATAAAAAACTTTGATTGTAAAAGCAGAACAATATGACGCCTGGCTGCAAAGACAAATGATCCACTCCATTTTTTCTGTCAGAGCCCCTGAACGCCTCATGGCAGCAAACGCCGCCTTCATGAACTGTGAGCAGGAAGCCCAGGTGGCGGGCGTCTCGAGCCTCTCGCAGTGATATCAGTCTCCCTCCCTCAATCACTCTTCCTCCTGCTGTGGAGACATAAAACCAACTGTGACTAACGAAGGAAACTCCTCACCTGAGTCGACGGGCCTCCTGAGCGCCGAGCTTCATCCATCCAGAGCCGGACGCCACCGGGACAAACAAGACGGAGAGCGATGCTTCAGCTGCTGCATGACAGGCATGACCAACGACGGACGAGTGGACGCTCGGAGGATCCAGATCCTCATTTTTACCGCTCACAAACACACGTTGTGTTTTCTCACGATGAATGGATGTAATTTGTTAGAAAACATCAGAAAAGTTTGAGAGAAGAGAAAAGTTGTCAGAGTGTGAAGCACCGCAGGGATTTCACTTCTACCTTTACTTCCCTTTTCCTTTTTCTTTTTTTAGCAAGGCAGAGCTGGAGGTGAGGGGGGGCGGGAAGCTTCTTCTTCTTTGGTTTGTATCCAACACAAACAGCAGCACCTCTCCACACATCTGAGTGTCTCATGGGAATAAAAAAACAAACAGCGCTGGGTGCCGTTGGCCTTCGGCCCTGTGAAGAAACAAGACGCATTCACAGGACGCATGAAACCTGGTTTCAGACTCTGAAGTCCCCGCCTGACTGCCCTCCAGGTGTTTACATCCTGGATCACAGACTGCATGGGGCTGCTTTCTTACCTGCAGACTGCTGTCTTTACATCACTGTGTGTACCAACACTTTGTGTGTGAGTCACTGATGGAAACTAGCTGCTCTGCTTGTTTTTAGAACGCTGCTTTCACTACAGCGAAACACACAGCACACCAGGCGGCTCAGGATTCAATAAACAGCAAGTTTTACAACAGGTTTGTTCACAAACACAAATGTGACAACAATTTGGAAACACAATGAGATTTGGTGAGTAACGGTGAATGTAAATATAACTTTGTTTGTTCACTAGAAAACTCCACAGGACACCTTAAAGGCTACTTCTGGTATTTTAAAACTGGGCCCTATTTTTCATATTTTGGGATCTAAATGACAATAACAGTTACCAAACGTTTTGGAATTGGTCCAGTAGATCGCCTCAGACAGCATTGTGGAAAGGATCCCTACAGAGACAGACCGTTTGTTAAAGAGTGAGATCCTTTTTCTCGCTCTGAAATCTGGCGAGAGGTCAGTTGTTGCAGTTGTTTCTGGTTAAACAAAAAGGATCTTAATCAGGTCTGTCTCTGTAGGGATCCTTTCCATAATGTTGTCAGACACTTAGAGTAACAGTCTGAACCAGAGTCAGTGTTAAAAACAAGCACTTTTAGCGTACGCACTTTGACAGGTGCAGTTGCCCACAAGGATTACATTGCAGACATTGCAGCCCCTGAGGTGATGTACTGGACCAACTCCAGAAGCTTTTTGTACCTATTAGTCATTTAGACCCCAAAATATGTAAAAAAAATAAAAAATAAATAAATATATAGGGCCCCGGTTTAAAAATCCCGGAGTTACCCTTTAAAGTTATGGAACATTAAAATGCTCGCACCAGATACGTTACGCAGTCTTTTTGCTCTGTTCGTTTCTCCTGGTTGAGATATATTTAAGGTGTGCCGATTTTTGTTGTGTTGTGCACCTCCATCCAATGGAAGTCAAGTTTATTTACTGGATGTGGTGTCAAAACTAATAATGCATCTGTAGATTCGACTGAATCACAAGTTTGTTCCTCTGAACACTTTTTCACCACTGAAACCTGCAGTGTAGAAACACTTTCAGTGGATCTGTTGTGTTTGAAGGATGCAGTTTGACAACAAATTATTTTTTGCACAAGGCCAAAGAAATAAAATAAACACACACACACACACACACACACACACACACACACACACAGGTAAAGTAGAAAACTCCTGGCTGCCATTGTTCCACCTTCAGCTTGTCACAGTCTCATCATGGCTCATTGTGTGGAAGACAAAACCATCGAGCTCATTGATCTGTAAATCAGATTTCTGTACTGCATGCTGCAAACACAGATCCATTGTTTGTTGGAACAATATGGCAGTGAATGATGAGCTGTGTTACTGATAGCAGCAGCACTGATAAACAACAGTCTGCATAACAATGGCTTCGCCGTCACAGCAGATTGAATGAAAAAAAACAAAAAACTTCAGTCACACAACAAAAAAATGCTGGAAAGTTTCTGAGGAGAAATTAGCAGGCAGAGTGCATTATTATAATTAACTAAATACTCAGAGGCCATAAAAATCCCATTCTCAACCTCGGCAAAAATAATTGCAGTATTATTTTCAGCCCTAATTAAGTGGCTAAGGCTTCTTACAAGGGTAAAAAAAAATAATCCCTTTTCTAAATCCTACAGTATATAATTTAATGTGAGAGGAATCAAATAAATAAGAGGCTCCGGCTCTACTGTGAGAGGGTTTGATATGGGTGATTAGGTGAGCGCGGCGTGAAGAAGCCCATTAGGATTGTATGGTGTCATCACAGCAGCTCCGGGCGGCGGCCCTAATCCACTCCTCCCGCCACCACCACCAGCACCTCCACCGCTCGCCATTTTCTCTCCGACAGCAGCAGCAGCAGCAGAGCAAAGATGAGCAGCCATTGATTGATTTTTATCCCGTTAAGGAGATGGGAGGCAGATAAATGCCGAGGTAATGAGGGGCAATTACCAGCCATGATAAGCTTTATTACGGAGTGAAAGTGTCCTCATGTCAGCGACGCAACAGGGAGAGCAGAAGAGCTGAGAGTTTTCAGGATAATGAGTGATCACAGAGTTACAGTACAGGCTCGATCTCAGTCAACCCCGTCAGTACATTTTCCCTTTTTCAATTCAATAACATCACTGCCCCAATCAGCAGCTATATAAACTTGATATCTGCAGAAAGTTACTTCCTGGTGAGGAGACCCTGGCTGTACTGGAAACCGCTTCCTACTACTGACACACACGCTACTGACGAACGCTAAGTAGGCTGGAAACGCAGACGATCTGGCCAGGTTTGTAGGAGTCCAGATTACAGGATGGGATGCAGCTGGTGGGGGTCTGCTCCGGATCCAGCACACCTGTCTCCACTCAGACAATCACACACACACACACACACACACACACACACACACAGGGAGAGAGACAGGGCGTGACACTTGATGTACATGTTTATATCAACACACACACACACACACCAGCTTTGAGCGTATAGTGCATACAAACTACGCTTTCACAAATCAATAATCACAGTACTCAACCACCGTTACAGCGCCTTTAATTGAACACATACCAATGCAAAGTCTCCTGAAAAGCCACAGTGGAGCTGCAGGAGGGTTGTTGTGTTGTGTTGTGTTGTGTTGTGTTGTGTTGACTTGTGTTGTGTTGTGTTGTGTTGCGTTGACTTGTGTTGTGTTGTGTTGTGTTGCGTTGCGTTGTGTTGTGTTGTGTTGCGTTGACTTGTGTTGTGTTGTGTTGTGTTGCGTTGACTTGTGTTGTGTTGTGTTGTGTTGCGTTGCGTTGCGTTGTGTTGTGTTGTGTTGCGTTGTGTTGCGTTGACTTGTGTTGTGTTGTGTTGTGTTGCGTTGTGTTGACTTGTGTTGTGTTGACTTGTGTTGTGTTGACTTGTGTTGTGTTGTGTTGTGTTGCGTTGACTTGTGTTGTGTTGCGTTGTGTTGTGTTGTGTTGCGTTGACTTGTGTTGTGTTGTGTTGTGTTGCGTTGACTTGTGTTGTGTTGTGTTGTGTTGCGTTGCGTTGCGTTGCGTTGTGTTGTGTTGTGTTGCGTTGTGTTGCGTTGTGTTGTGTTGTGTTGCGTTGTGTTGCGTTGACTTGTGTTGTGTTGTGTTGTGTTGTGTTGCGTTGTGTTGACTTGTGTTGTGTTGACTTGTGTTGTGTTGTGTTGACTTGTGTTGTGTTGTGTTGTGTTGCGTTGTGTTGTGTTGTGTTGTGTTGTGTTGACTTGTGTTGTGTTGTGTTGCGTTGACTTGTGTTGTGTTGTGTTGTGTTGCGTTGACTTGTGTTGTGTTGTGTTGTGTTGCGTTGTGTTGTGTTGTGTTGTGTTGCGTTGTGTTGTGTTGTGTTGCATTGCGTTGCGTTGCGTTGCGTTGCGTTGCGTTGTGTTGCGTTGCGTTGCGTTGCGTTGTGTTGTGTTGTGTTGTGTTGCGTTGACTTGTGTTGTGTTGTGTTGTGTTGCGTTGACTTGTGTTGTGTTGTGTTGCGTTGACTTGTGTTGTGTTGTGTTGTGTTGCGTTGACTTGTGTTGTGTTGTGTTGTGTTGCGTTGCGTTGCGTTGCGTTGTGTTGTGTTGTGTTGCGTTGTGTTGCGTTGTGTTGTGTTGTGTTGCGTTGTGTTGCGTTGACTTGTGTTGTGTTGTGTTGTGTTGTGTTGCGTTGTGTTGACTTGTGTTGTGTTGACTTGTGTTGTGTTGACTTGTGTTGTGTTGTGTTGTGTTGCGTTGACTTGTGTTGTGTTGTGTTGTGTTGCGTTGCGTTGCGTTGCGTTGTGTTGTGTTGTGTTGCGTTGCGTTGCGTTGTGTTGTGTTGTGTTGCGTTGTGTTGCGTTGACTTGTGTTGTGTTGTGTTGACTTGTGTTGTGTTGTGTTGTGTTGTGTTGACTTGTGTTGTGTTGTGTATACATCTGGCTATCTCTGTGTTAAACCCATATTTCTGTTGTAATAGAAAAGAAAAAAAGAAAACAAATTGTGCTTTGAGAGTTTTCATCCACACTAATACTAATAATTAGCGTCCACACGACTCCGGCGTTTTATAACCGCTAAAACTGAGACTTTTAAAACGCTGCTGACCTCGTTTTAGTTTGAAACTCGGGGTTGTGTTTTAGTGAGGACAGACGAAGTTTTAAAATGATGTTTTAAAACGACGCAGACACCCACGTTCGCTTCCTGATTGGGTCTCAGCCATGACGTGTCCTTCCCTGATTCGTCATGTCCCTATCACGTGACCCTTTTCAGCCTTGACTCCCAGCAGTTAATTCAATACTTCCTGTCAGTAACAGTTCCACCTGGTCGTCGGTCCAAGCAGAGAAATCTCTGCTCTTACTTTTCTCCATCGCTGTTCTTCTTTCGTTGTATTTTCTGCAGCTAACTAAGCGACCAACCGCAGAGCAGACAATCTGCTTCCTGTTTACACCGGCACGTGCATGCCCAGTGCACGTGAAAGGTCATGTGATATGTGTTTCCAGGCGTGTAGTATGGACGGAGGTTATTTCTGAAACGGTGATAAAACGCTCGTGTGGACGGAGATCGTTTAAAATAAAAACGTATCAGTGTGGATGGAGCCTAAGTGTTTGCATCAGACTGAAGAGGTAGAAATATAAAGTTGTTTAACCCTTTAAACTGGCTGAAGAAAATCTCTACATCACCTACAGTATGTCACCGTTTCCCAACCTTTTTGACTTGTGGCCTTTTATAACCACGTAATGCCCACTGATCCCTCATCGCAGGTCCTATAAGCCTAAAGAGCTGTGAGACGTTCAACCACAGTGATGTTCTCTTTGTGGATTGTTTCATGTGATGAAGAGGTAAAACTTTCTAATATTTCACAAGCAAAAAAGGTTTAAAGATTTAGTAAAAAAATCAGTAAGATACCCCAAGTTTTGTGTAGCTTTGTTTTTCCTAATTTGTCAATGATCTCGTTGATCTTGCGACCCTTTGAAGGGTCCTGACCCCCAGGTTGGGAACCACTGGCCTTTATAATCATCCTGTCTACCAACCCAGGGTTTTCCACAGCGCTCCCCACTGACATCGTGTTAGTAACTACTCTCTGGTGAAGCTCGCTCACTCGGCCGCCTGCGGCTGCACATACAGACAGAAATGAGTGAAGCTGCCGGGGTGAACATACTGTTGATACTGTTGTTATCTGATTCCCTCAGGACACGAAACCAGAGAGAAACCAGAGTGATTTATATTAAGAAAAAACCTTGAAAAGAATTTTTAACACGAGCTCATCAAAACGGTGCAAGAAACCTCAAAAGCACTTTTGATCAGACGTTTAAAAGTTTGATCAGAAGTCTGTGTCGTCTGACGAGCCGGGGAAGAGAGAATAACAGAACATTTTGATCCGGCAAATGAAATAACGGTGGGTAATAAATAAAGACAGTGTTTCTCGCACAATATAAATCGTGTCTTTCCATCTCTGAAGTTTAGGATGTTTTTTGTAATCCATTCACTCTGGTTCCAGGTGTTACCCTGAAATGTGAATAAATGAATAAATCAGGTTTCTCTTTGAGGTAGAACACATCTTTGACTAGACAGGAGGAGAGAAAATGGCAGCTTTAATTGGTGCATCTGACTGTTTTTTGTTCTGGATTGGCAGCCAAGCCTGATGAAGTAGAAACTGTCTGACATGATGATCAGTTGATGTGAAGCCAGCGGCAGTCAGACTGGGAGCTCGGTCCATTACTGCTGCAGCTCGGAGACAAACTGCTGCTGTCAGGTGAACAAAAAAAAACCTCGACCGCATCAATCGTTTCCTCGGAAACCTTTGCCGTGTTTATGGTTTTGACTTCTGGTTTATAAAGCTTTTAATGGTCTGGCTGCGCTGTGTACACCTGACGAGCTCAGCAGATCTGTTTGGTCAGCAGCGACTCGCCTGCTTCACCTCCACACAGCATTTGGCCGGACTCACGCTCACATTTAACCCCTTAAAATCTTCCCTTTCAGTTGGAAAAAGTAGTTTCTCACACTGACAGTATCACATACTGTGTATCTGCTTGTTCCAGCTCTTCGGTGAAGCTGTATGCTCACACTGATGACATTTCTTAACCCAAAATCAGCCTGATTTCTTTTGGCTTCTCTACTTGTTTGTACAGAAGTCAAAATAGCATCAACAGGCAGAGATCAGAGGAGCTTCGTCATCTTACTTTCTGAACACGACTGTACAAGTTTGAATAAGTTTTGTTCTGAAAACAGTCTGTTTGGTTATTTCCTCTTTGTTGGACTTCTTTGTAAAACCTTTGAAACAACTTTGCTTGGTTAAAACTCTTGTGTAAGACACTTTAAAAGTTGCATTTGTGCAAAACTGAGCTTTACAAATAAAGTTGAAATTGAACTAGAACACCTCATATCTGCAAAAAAAAAGATGTTTTTTTAGTTGTTTTGCTGGAAGGAGGAACACAGCAGCTATTTTCTCTGATATGTATTTTGGAAGTGATACAGAGAAAAATGATCGGGTGTCAGAAAACTGATTCAACAGCAAAATAACAACAACTGAGCTTTTCACTTCATGGAGAGAAAAAAAAGGAAAAAACTGAGACGCAGGTGTGTGTGTGTGTGTTTTCATTCTGTTTTTGTATTTTGGGTTTTGTCTTTCTGTTCTGATGCTTTATTTTTCATCCGCCGACTCAAGGTGATAAACATGGAAATAAAAACCTGCCTTTGTATGTTTTCGTTTCCTGTGTAGAAGCAGCGCAGGTTCTTTCTGTGAACACTCACGCAGCTGAAAACCAAGGGCACGTCACACAATAACCCCGCCGCTCAAAGTGCGTCTGACATCCCACTAATGGCTAGAAAGCATTTATTATCCACAAATAGGATTTTAATAAACTGCTAATGGGAGGAGTTTGAAATAAAAAGGTGATTCATGAACAGGCAGATCTTTTCAAGGTTTTTCTCATTTCAAATTGCCGCCTCGATCGGCGCTCTGTAACTAAAAGCAGCAGCAGATAAAAAGTCGGTTCTGATGTTGTAAAAGACAAACAGCCCTTCAGGTGTGTGGACAGGAAGCACACACACAGACATGCACCTGTCTTACCTGTCGTATCCTTAACTGAAGGCTGTCGTCTCCTCGTTTGAGCGTCTCGCAAAATGTCAGCAGAAGCGGAACGACTGATTTGGTTTTTAAAAACACAAACGCAGCTCATACTTGATGCTTCCGACAGACAGAAACTGCTCAGGAAGTCATGCATCCTTCAGTTTACAGCCTGTTCTTACACACGTTGGAATAATAGTTACGCTACATGGACAAAAGTATGCAGACAACTGAATATCAGGCCCACAAAATGTGAGAGATAAACACTCCCCTCTTCTGGTTTCAGGCCTTCCAGCAGATGTTGAAGCTGCTGCATTCAGACACCAGAGCATCAGTGAGGTCCAGCACTGATGATGGGGGATCAGGTCTGGATCAGTCCAGTTCCAGTTCATCCCAAACATGTTGCATGTGGTTGAGGTCAGGTCAGGACAGTCAAGTTCTTTCACACCAATCTGGTAAAACCATTTCTGTTGACATCAAGTTGGAAGAACGCTGTTGTCTAAAACATTATTTAATGTTGTAGCATGAAGACTTAGTGGAGGAGTGGGGTCTCCCTGTTGTCTGCAGTTTGACTCTCTGTCTCCACATGTCTTCTGTCTCCCTCTACACAGACTATCAAATATTTTATCAATAATTATCTTTAACCAACCAACCTTGACCAAAGCAATCGCACACTAAAGTCTGTGTTTTTAGGGTCGCTGCTGAAAAACATTTCTTTTGTGTTGCTTTGGACATATTTCTGTACTGGACCGACACACACACACACACACACACACACACACACACACACACACACACAGATGTAACTCATAGTGTTAAGTTTGGATCAAAAGTTGGATCAACCAATCAGCTTGTTTGAATGCATTGTTGAGATTTATATATATATAAATATAAGATATTAAGATATATGTGTATCTTTACAGAACTAATCTAAGTTAAGACGACAAAGGTATTTATTAAAATGTTGCAGTTTTCTTTTAACCCACAGAAACTGAGTTTTGACAGACTTTCACTAAGTCTAGCTTTTCTGAGCCTCTTTGATGCAACAGATTAACTTCTATTTTAAAGAACCCAGCTGTCAAACATTAGGCTGTATACACATTACCGCGACCCAAGGTGTATTTTTACTCTTCAAGTCTATTTTCTTCTATTTTTAAGTGTGTAACCACAGTGATTGTGTGATTGTGTGTTGGGCTCTGAGTGCTGCCAAAATGCTGGTGACCTACACTCAGTACCGTACCTGAACGCACCCTGTGTAGGAACACTGAAGCTGCTGCGTTTCTGAGCCTCTTTCATTAAAAACATAACGACAAAAATATACTTACACACAGCTTCTCTCTTCTGTTCCCCAATTCTTCTTTTATTCTACATGGACGTGACACAGTTCTGATATAATTGGAATAATTGGGCATAATATGCCACACATCCATGTGAATACCACATCAACATTACATTAAAACACATACATACTTACACAAGAAGAAAATGTATTCTAAAATATATTGTTAGGATGCAGTGCTATATTTGTAGATTTATGCGTTTAAGCTGCAAAAACCACAGATACCTTATCACAAAGAAGAGAAGTGTCCTAGATTCATCTAGATATGACACACACAACAGAGCATCCTTAACCCATCAAATGTGAAAGGAATATAAATAAACCGGCCTCTAAACATTAGAGGCCTCTTAGATGTTCCCAAATCCCAGTCCCCACCACCTGACCACAGAGGCCCCCCAAGGGTGCTACCACCAAAAAATGGGAGCACTTCATAAAATACCCATCTGCACCACATCACACAGCATATTCAAAAAACCCAACACCCAGAGAGACAGACAGTCAGACAGACAGACAGCGTCCAGATGAGCAGCGGCCGCTCTGTCTTCCAGCTCCTCACATTATTTTATGGCGCTCGGCTCGGCGGGGAGCAGAAAGCCTCAGAGCCTAACTGTACCTACTGCTGGATGAATTTCCAGCTCCGATAATATTACATTTCATGTGTGCAGAGATGGAAATCTATTCTAACCCAAAGCAAAAATATGATTAATTGCTCCCTGCCTGAGTCCAGGCATGAGGGTAATAAGCCCGACTGGAGGAGTTTCTCTTTTCAAGCTATTCAGCTGTGCTCCCGTATGTGCAAATACACTTTTTAATGTATGCACTACATTAGAAATATCCACAGAAAATTGAATTTGGATAGTTACATGTGTAAGTACCAAACTCATTTCAGATGAGGCTAAATGAGACCAGAAAGAAAAAGAAAAGGAGGAAACTGTCTGCAGCTCTTTGATACGGTGAACAAATAGCTCCCATTTTTCTCTCTCTTTGGCTTCTTATGCACAGTCTCAGATGCCAAAGTCAGGGAATCTTTTCATTAGTTTTGGGCTCAGACACATGCTGAAATAAATGCACCTTTTTTTCATTGTAATGTGCGTTAAATATTTCAGAGATTTCCGGACCCTTTCACAGAGCGAGAGAGGGAGATGGAGGGCAGGGAGAATGGAGAGAGCGCCGCTGTGACGTTGGCGTCTAAAAGAAAAGAAAATGCTGAGGCGAGAGGTTGATCCGCTCTGCTGAATATTTTTCTCATTGTGTTATCAGAAAATAGATAATGTGTCAGTGTGTTTGGCTGTCAGTGAACCCGGCGGAGCTGCATGTTCGCTGCTGTAGCTTCTATCGACTTGTTTCAGGAATGATGCTTTAAAGAGGAGCTCCACCAATTTTCCACCTCAGCATGTTTCCAGGTGTTGGAGAGTTGTTCTGCATGTTTTAAAGTAGTATGAAGCCTTCAGTGTCTCAGAGGGAGCTGAGTGAAGTCTGATAAATGTCCTCGAGTGATGTCACTTGAGTCAGCGTCGGTCGGGGCTGAAGATGAAAACAGTCTGTTGGTGTGGAGTTAGAGAGACGTGAGCTGACAGACCTCTGCAGCCCGCTGCTCATCTAGCCGCTAGCTAGCATAACACACCACAATCTCACACACAGCTGTCAGAGGAAGAGGTGCATTGTGGGTAATGTAGGCACCTGGTTTTGACGAGGGAGAAAAATGTGTGGAATAGAAAAGAGGATATCTCTGATTCTCCTGCATCGATTCCGATCCTTTTTTAAAAAAACTGTCCATCGTGAGTCCGACAGAGTTACAGGAGACAGATGATCGATCAGTGGAGGACTCTTTAAACTTCAAGCATGGCGCTGGTTCTGATTCTGGAAGGCAGTTTGGATTGAACAAATGAGGAGGTGAAACTGCAGCGCTGAATCTTGACCCTGCGTGTTGTGTTGTTGTTTTCAATAACTGCACAGCTCAGTATTGATTACTGATCAGATATCGACAGCCTGGTTCATGTTTAATCTACTTTGGGTATAATCTGGGTATAATAGATAAACTTGGTAAAGTGGGTACATGAGGTATGATGGGTACACTAGGTATACTGGGTACGTGGGTAATATGGGTATTACCAGGGTATAATGTGTATACTGATGGCTAAAATGATACACTGAACTGGGTATAAGAGGTATAATGGGTAAAATAGTGCATGGCTGCACTGGGTATACTGCTATACCAATAACAGCTGGTAAAGTTTCTGTAGTATAATTGGTAAAATTGGTACACTGGTTATATCAGAGGAACTTAGAATAGTAACATCAGTTAAAATTAGTACACAGTGTAATGTGTGTAATGATATGTATACTGGGTTAACTGGGTTAACTGAGTAAAATGGGTATAATGGAGAAACAGTTCACTGTAAGTGTTGGTAGCATCATTAGAAGGATCTTATTTTTGTATTTTGGTTTCATATTGTATATTTCATGCTGCTGACAGTCTGCATATTTATAAAAGGGAAAGGTCTTTCTGTGTGTGCGTGTGTGCTGGAAGCGTCTGGATATCAGCCATCGGGCCAGCGCTCGGTGCAGCGCTGGATTATTCACACATTCGACCTCCAACCCAGAACAACAACAAACAGCTCGGTGCTCGCTGCTCGCTCCGCCCGGCGCTCGGCAGATTGGACGATTACGGGTCGTGACACCGACGGTTTGGCGGTAACGTTCATCTCACATCTCCTCCGAAGGTCAGAAACAGACTCCACCATCTCAGCGATTCCTCCCATATCAAGAATATTTGACATTTCCCTCTCACTTTCATTCTCAGCCTTTTTTAAGATAATGTTTTATTACACAGTACAGAGTGACAGGTGTGAGAGAGGAGAGTGATGAGGCCGCCAGCTAGAAGGATAAAACTGAAAGTTTCTTTATGTTTACTGTGAAGGATTATCTGCCTCCATTCATGCTGAATAAAAATGAATGCAGGGACGTTCAGATGAAGAAGAGGCCTGAGCTGTTCGTTGATACAGAAAAGTGCCTGTGTGGTCATCAACAGTCTGGAGTTTGGGTTTAAGGCTCACGGAGCAGTTTGTTTCATCATGCAATGTGTTTTATGAAGGCACCACAGACAGGTGATCAATCACAACATGTACAACTACAGTCAACTAAAAAATACTTAGAGCTAACGGCCATTTTAACACTAACAACAGCAACAAAAAGAAAACCTGACATTTAAGATTGCTCAATGAGCCGGGTGAGATATTAACACTTGGCTGTTTAGGAACATTCATAGATTGTGGAAATACAGAAGCGTTCATGTCCACACTCCCCTCCAATCTTTGGACCTGCAGGTGAACTCACCTGCGACTAACTCTGTGAATGAAGAAGACACAACGGATCCAAACAAATCCTGAAATAAAACCAGTAAGTGATAATGAATGATGAGGTGAATCATTTTATGGCTTTATTAGATAGTGCCAGTAGAAGGATGACAGAGGAAGAGAGAGATGCAACAAAGGTCCACAGCCAGATTCAAACTGAGGATGAGGATGAAGATTCATGGTTGGTGTTTCAAACCCTGAGCCACAGCGGGCCCCCCCCCGAGGTGAACCATTTCTTAAGATAACTTGTACGTGTCCAACTTTTTGGAATTCACAATTTAGACACATAAAGACTGAAAAACCCACTATACTTCTTTTTAGTCACGATTGTTCCAACACTTTGGTCCAGACTGAAATATCTCAACAGACATTCACGGTCCACAGAGGATGAATCCTAATGATAATCCCCTAACTTTCCCTCTAGCGCCACCATGAGGTTGACATTTATGTTCCTCTTTAGTTTATGACCAAATACCTTCAAAACACATGATATTCCCATCACTTTGTGTTTAGTGCTACTTAGCAAATGTTAGCATGCTAACACACTACACTAAGATGGTGAGCATGGTAAACATTATACCTGCTAAACATCATTGTGTTAGCACTGTCTTTGTGTAGCATGTTAGCATGCTATGAATCGTTATGTTAGCATTTAGCTCACACAGCTGCTAGCATGGCTGTAGAGTCTTTAGTAGCTTTCAGACAGCGGACGCTCAGCAACGTCGATGTTCTGCAGTTTGAGTAATGGCGGCTCCTGACTATCTCCGATACTACCAACACCTGCACCGTACAGACGGCTACAGGCCGCTGCTATCCACATACTATACTCTCATCATGTAGCTGAAAAGAGCAGGTTGTACCTGAAAATAGAGGAAATGGTTAGCAATATGGACACAATGAATATAGAAAGCTTTGCTAACTAATAGACGGGAATATCAGACTCTGAAGCTGATGTTGCTCACAGACTGTTTCTCTTCATTGATCTTTCTGTTCTCTGCTGAGTCATTCAGGAAACTCAGAAACCAGTAAAATCAGCTTCCCTCCGTGCAGTTTTTCTGTGGCAGCGGTAAACAGCAGTGTGCATTCGCGATGGTCCTGCCAACGCGTTTACGTTGAAGACATTTTACCTGTCTAGTAAAAAGATGATATAAAAGTTCATTCATACGGTTGAAGAATGGACGGGTGTATCTGTGTGTGAAGCAAAAAGGTTAAGTAGGATTTTTTGCAGTGTCTGTAAACTCTTCCAGCCGAGCACAAACACAAACTTCAGCAGGCGTACGACGGCATTGAAGGCGGAGATCAAAGCGACGAAGTGTTTCTCCACCGTCGACCTGGAAGTGCTCCGAAAACATCAACATCAGATGAAGAGCAGGAAGACGTGAGAGGAAAACACACACACACACACACACACACACACACACACACACACACACATGCCTTCTTGACCCTCTTAGTGTGTGTGTGTGTGTGTGTCAGTGAGCAGGTTCACTTCCATTTGCTTTCACTTCAGATGTTACAGTTTAACCCGTCAGGAGTTCAGTTACTAGCACAACACACCTGAGGTTGCATTGTGGGTAATGTAGGTAGAAGGAGAATGTGGAATAAAAAAAAGATGATGTCTCTGGTTCCATCGTGAGTCCGACAGTGTCACAGGAGTGCGACGATAAATCAGTGGAGTGCTGTTGACAAAATGTTGACTTCTGTAATAAGATCTATATGCTGTTGATGTGCTTCCTTTTCCATTTGTTATACTTGTTTACTGCCATTCTGACACAGGAGATTAAGATGAGGTCATGATGCAGGATCTGCCTTAAGGCCCCTTATTATTTATTACAATTACAATTATTTAATTAAATTCAGACACACTGAACCTTCCCCCCTGGAGGGTCAGGGAACCTGGACTAGACTGCTGACAATCTTGTATTCAGCAAATTCAGACATTCCTGAACAAAACACCTAAAATGACCTAAAATACCTAAAACCATATGAGGCTGGAGTGGATGAATACACACCTAGTACTCGCAGTAATAATACTCATGCTGCCCCCCCCCCACCTTGTGTGTTTCATTGTGTCTCCATCCTCCCGTCCCCTCTCCTCTCTCCCGGCCTTATCTGCTCTCCACCAGGTTATTAGTTCCTTTGCCATCGCCATGGCAACAAAGCGCTGCGCCTGCCTTACCGCCGTCCATTATGTTTCAGAACAGAGAGAGAGAGAGAGAGAGAGAGAGAGAGAGAGAGAGAGAGGGCGAGACACATAGGGAGGCAGAGAGAGAGAGAGAGAGAGAGAGAGATGTAGTGGAGAGGAGAATCAAAGCAGCTCGGTCACTACGGCGACGGGCGAGGATGAAACCGACAGCGAGTCTCTTTCTACTCCAAACCATAGTGGACCCCCTCTGTGTGTGTGTGTGTGTGTGTTTGATGGAACAAAGCAAGCCTCAAATTTGGAGTGTGTGAGAATGTGTGTGTGTGTGACTGAGTTAGTGTATAAAAATGTTGGTGTGTGTGTGTGTGTGTGTGTGTGTGTTTGGGTCTAAATTCTGCAGCGGTTGTGACTCATCAAGGCCTAAATTGACACCTGAAGTGTCAACTAAATTACTCACAGATACACTATGTGGCCAAAAGTATGTGGACACCCCTGCCCACACACTTTAGTGTATTTTTGGTCAGGGTCTGTTTTTACCTGGTTTGATCCTCTTAGTTCCAATAAAGCATATAATGATATTTTAGACAACAGTGTCCTGTCTCAACATGACGATGTCCCGGTGCACGAAGCAGCTCCACAAAGAACCTGACTGACCTGCACAGAGCCCTGACCTCATGTTAACCTGCGTCCAATACAGAAAAACAGTTTGTCTGAAGAATCGAGTATAAATGAGTGTCAGTGAACAGAGTAAGGCAGAATACTCCAGTACTACAGGTTGAAATGATCTCACTGCACTGACTCTTGTTTTAAGAAAATCAGACTTTTAAATGATCAAATTTACTTTATAAGATGAAGATTTTGGCAGTGCACGCAGGTTTGGTGACAGAGATGTTCACGAGTCGCAAAATGAAAGTTTCTTACATTGACTCAAACATTACTTCATACAATAGCAAAGGCTTAAAGTTTAACTATATATATATATACATAGCTTAAGCAAAATAAGACATGTAATTGAAACATTTTAAAATAGTTGTCATAATTTGGCAGAACTGTTTTGACAGAGTAGATCTTTACTGTTTTTCTGACTTGAGACCTTTCAGACAATACTGCCTGTGTAAGATACGAGTTTCTGATGATGTCAAAAACTAAATCTGAAAAAATAAGGAAAAGAAACAGCAACATAAACCTTTTACAGTGTTTTGGTTTTGTTTTGGAGACAAATACATGCAGCTTTTTTTCGACAAACAAAAGGGAAGACAAAACTATTAAGTTTGTTAGCTTCTTGCAACCCTGTCGTATGAAACATTAAAGTCTGTTATCAACACATTCTTTATAAAATACAGATTTTCTCTGTAGCCCAAGGGCTTTGGCTCCAATGTAAGGTATGGATCACCTCATGGATCAGTGCGTTGCTATTTATCGGAAGACTATAAGTGCTCCATCATTATTCACAAGTCGGAGTCGAGTCTCAAGTCAAATAAGGACGAGTTACGAGTCAAGTCAGAAGACTATTTATATGCGACTCCAACTCGAGGGCCCATCTCTGGTACAGTGCACTTCATGTCTGCCATTAAAATGCTCAATAATCTACTTTTCTCCAAGTAAAACTACAAACAGGGAAGCTGCAAATCCAATTCTGCAGTGTGTCTTTGATACAGATGAAGCTGCTGATGGTCCTGTACTGTATGTGCTCACACTGTGGTTTGTATAGATTTTATGATTATGTGTGTGGGCTCCACACATCCTGTGAACTGCAGGGTTTTTTCATACATCAGCCAAAAACTGCCTCCTCCTCATCAGGCTGCGTAACGTCCTGTAGAGCTCCTGTAGAGCTCTGTAGAACTTCCTGTAGAACTTCATTTTCTGGTCCACATTATGCCACAGAGTTATTATTTAAAAAGGAACAAAAACACAGAAATGCGTCATTTCTTTTGGCTCTAAAATGTGATTTATTTAAGAGCTGTAACCAGAATAAACAGTCAGTCCTCATCAGATCTGACCTGATGGTCTTCCAGTACGCTGAATTCAGGTGCAGCTTGTTTTCAGTGTTCAAAGAGTGTGTCCAGAGGTGCAGGGGAAGGTAAACACACTGCACCTGCTAATGCGCTAAAACTACGTTCCCTCGTTCAGTTTCTTTTGCAAATGATAGGATCGCTTGTTTTGTTCCCCGCTGAAACCATCAACCATCAACCCACCACCTGCTCGTGCTACGCAGCAGTGAAAACAAACGTTCTGCGCTTAAGCTAGCAGGTCTGAACACAGGCTGCAGCGGATTCCATGGAGCGGAGGATTAGTAATGTTAGCTAGGTATCAGGCATTTCAAAAGGCTAAAGTTATTCTCTTAATGTAGCTTCATACTTTAAAAGAACAGTTTGACGTGTCAGGAAGTACACTCAATCACTTTCTTGCTGAGAGTTAGATGAGAAGCTTGATGCCATTATCATGTCTGTTAAATATGAAGCTAAAGAGACGGTTAGCTTAGCTTAAAATAAAATGGAAGCACTGGGAAACAGCTAGCCCAACGTGTCACTTTTACACTTTGGACTTTAAACAAGATATAACATGTTAATTAATGAACTATATATGGACTATAAATATTTATTTATTTTGGACAGAGCCAGGCTAGCTGTTTCCCCCTTGTCTCCAGTCTTTGTGCTAAGCTAACAGTTTCTTGGTTTTAGCTTAATATTTATCGTACAAACATGAGAGTGGTATCAATCTTCTCAGACAACAAACTCTCAGTATAGATATATATCTCCAATGCAAAATACAAATAGGGCCCAACACACACACACACACACTCACACCGAGTACTCACGCACGCAAAAATAACAAACGGTGCAGTCTCTTCACTCGGTCCGAGCAGAACGACCAGTTCAACTCAGTCCAACACGTCCGAGAGAAAAAAATAACCAAACCTCACGACCATCACTCGATGAAACAATGTCCAATTGGTCCACACGATACTCAGTCCATCAATCACAGCACTTTATCCAACAATAACATTCTATCCAACAAGTGTCCCAATACAAAAAACCTAGCCTTCGCCAAACTCTTTTTCCGTTCACCCTCTGCTTCGCCTCACTGCTTCCATCTCCCAGCCCACCAATCCAGTTCATAACTCTCTGTTACCAACAGACGGTGGCCAATCAAATTACCTTAAACAGTATCAATCATTCAACAAATGACAGGTTGTTCTTACACATGCTGGTACTGGCTAACCAAACTTTACTTTTCTATACGTTCTACCCTACTGAGTGTAAAACTTTATTCAGATTGACAAACCTGACTTAACTGTATTTCGCCTTGATTAAAGTGTAAACTTTATTTAAATAACAAAGCCTTAATCTAGGTCTTTTAGGCTCCTCTTTTAAACTGATCTCTTAAACTCAATTCTTCTTTACCGGGCTACATGTTTAACTATTCCTTTGAGTTAGCTTGAATGCCAACTCCATAGCTTAAATGTATTTCCAAGTCAGCTTTCAAGGACTCTGTTAAGGACATTCGTACTGATACATGCATCTGTTTGTCTGCTCCTTACTGTTGTCCTTTGCATATTCTTGTTTTCGTCCTACTGCTGTTTGTCTTACTGTTTGTGTATGCTCCTCTTGTTGTGCTGTTGTATTGCCTGATGCTGTCGTCTGTTAGCTACCTGCCAATGCTTGTGTGCCAGACTGCAGGTCATTTATGTAATGCTTTATGTCCCATGTAAATGCTTGTTGTGATTTTATGTAAGCAGTGGGTGTGTTGAAATGTCTTCACTGGATGCGAGCAGCTGTCTTTTTAACTTTTGACATCTCTTTTTCAGCCCCCACCCCCCTTCCCTCCGGAGGCTTTGCCTTTTGCCAGGCCGCCATTGTAAATAAGAATTTGTTCTTAATGACTCGCCTGGTTAAATAAAGGTTAAATAACTTTATAATCAACACTGCTCCCAGTAGACCACACACACCAAAAATGACAATTTCACTCGTGCCATATCAGTGTATACCAAACTGTGCAATATCAATATTTCCTATGTGCAATAATGTGAATTCAACATTGAGTCTGCTTACTTAATTATTTATTTATTTATTATATCTGGTTTTTACTGATGTTTGTTACTATTGCACTGTCCCCTTTGCTGCTGTAACGCTGCAAATTTCCCTAATAAAATAAAATAAATGAAAAGAAGATACAACTGATTCAAGAGTTAAAGAAAAAGATGGAGGAGGAAACATGAAGAAATTCTAATTTACAAGTCAATCAACTGTATCTAGATGATGTACTGTCCTGGTTAAGGATTTTAAACTTGCTGTAAAATGACTGACAGATCTTTTAAAACAGGAAATAACACTACAGAACAACTATATTTAAATTAAATTTGTTTCTGATGCTGTTAGTTTTTTTAGATTAGTAATATTTCTAAACAAAGCAGGAATATTAGTTAAGAAACACAACGAACTGTTGAGTTATGCACATGGTGCATGGCCCTGAGTGTGTTGGTGTTGTGAGCGAAGGGGGATCCCGGTCTCCCCTGTGCCTCCATGTTGCACGACACAACGCCACTGTGAATCAGAAGGCTCTCTGAAATGCGAGAAGGTTCAGCAAAGTTCAGCGAGAGGAAGAAACAGATTAGTAAGCAACAGTAAGAAAATATATCAGGCGCATGAAACGTGTCAGTTAGAGAGGGAAAAATGTGGAAAGCTACTTAGAGCGGAGCTGCGGCACTTAGGCCCAATTAGAATGCATATTTTAAGTGGAGTTAAACCTGGTGAAATATTCATGATGTGCCCCACTGCTGCTGCAGGAGGAGGAGGAGGAGGTGGTGATTAGGTGAAGGATCGGCCTCCGGGGGGCGCCATGCTCCCATCGAGTGGCGTGAAGGGGAGAGCGACTCCACCGCTGCTGCTGCTGCTGCTGCCCACTCAGCCGGCTGCAGAGAGGATGAAAGGATGGAGGTAGGAGAAGGCAGGTATGATGGACAGACGGACGGTTTACATTGTTGGTCGGCTCTGCTGACGCTCTGATCCTCAGTGATTTACTGTACAGAGCAGCAGCACAGACATTAACATACACAAACACAGAGTCACTGTTCAATACGAGCGGCAGCACATTCCTCCAGTCACCGCTCAGCATCACGAAATCCACGACAGAGACTTCTGAAGCAGGTTTTGTTCTGTTTGACACGACAGATCCGCTTCAGTTTCTACACGTGTGTCCACATCCAACAACAGCCACCAGAGATGACTGACAGGACAGTCTGTTACAGCTGACTGTAATAAGTGAAGTGTGAAGCTCAGAGGCAGAGAGGAACATGGATAGAGGGATGAATCACAATCACAAACCCAACAATACGAGGTGGGTAAAAAATAAAAACCAAAAAATAAGAAGTAAAACTGGGAATGAACATGTTAGCACCTGGTAATGTACTGAACATTGAAAGTGTAAGATAATATAGTATATTGATGTCTTGTTTAAGGCAATGTGTTGAAATGAAAGGCATAGATTGGTATAGAAACCATTACACCGCTAATATAAATACAGGTACGTGTGGTATGTAAGTTCACACATCTCTTGTGAACAGGGCTGCAGCTAACACTTACTTTCATCGTATCATTGATTAAAGGAGCCCCGTGATGTTTACATTCAGTGTTTCCTTGAGGTCTAACAAACGTGTCGAGTGCATTTCCTTCCTCATAAAACATTTGCAAAGCAGATTTTTTAAGTATTGTTTTCTTACTTGCATACTTAATTCTTCTTCTTTACCTTTGCTGGTGCATTGCAGCACTTTCATTCATTCAACCTTTATTTAAATCTCGAGGAATCATTGAGGGCATACCCTCATTTTCAATGATGTCGAGAGTACAGTTAAAACTGAATAAATACACAAAAAATAAAATAATTAACGAGCAAACAAACAGACGACAACAGGACACTTAAAAACAGTTACATTCAGCAGCGGAGTAGTCTGTAATCATGGTTTTAAATTGACCTGTAGGTACAATTGTGTTAAGTTTTAATGTGTGTTGTAAAATGTTCCAAGTGTGTGCTGCACAAAAACAAATACTTCTTGTCGTGTTAGCACCAGCTGTTGATCTGTGGAGCAGTGTGACACCGTTGGCAGGGCTGTGTGAAACACCACAGGGAACCTTTAGCTTTAACTGTTCTTTTGTTCACTGGATTAACCATTAATTTATAAAATGTCAAAAACAAATGGAATCAGAAACTTCAACATCCCCAAAAACCCAAATGTATAAGGTCACTTTAACATCACAGTTCAACGTCAAACAGAGAAATCCTCATTACCAAGCAACTGATCAAAAAACAAAAAAATCAATTACATTTCTGGCAATTAACTAATCAATTAACTAATCTATGAAACAGAAACAGTTATGGGATTACAGTAACGTCTGTATGTTAGCATTACGTTAGCATCATCTTGCTGGTATTGTAGTTCATCACAGTTTTATCAAGTCAGTATGCTAACGGGATGCTAATACCATATTAGCATCAACTTCCTGTTCTATCGTCATGTTGGCACCGTAGCCGACCTCAGCACTGTTATTATGTATTTAACATCAAAGTTATAATGTGATGCTAGCAGAGTAACATGAGGCCAAATTTCGTATTTGTTGTCATGGTAACATTGTTTAAGTGTCATGTTATTATGTTAGCATCATGTTGATACCATGTAGGTGGCACATTAGCATTTAGCATCATATTAGCCCCAAACAGTCATATGAATATTGTTTTAGCAGCACTTTGATTTGTTAATTTGAAGACGACATGAAGCAGGTTAAAGAGATAATCTGCTGCTTATCAATAACGCACATCTGACAAAGACGTGTCCGCCGCTCAGCACGATCACCACCATCCGCTGTCAGTCATCCTGAAAGGCATTCCCATCATCACGCTAAATCACACAGGAAATATAAGAACGTAAACACTAGAGCTGCAACGATTAGCCGATCGAAAGAAAATTAATTGCCTATTTTCACATTCGATTCATCGTTTCTTTCATTTTTCAAGCAGAAATGTCAAACATTTCAATCAATCAGTCGGACTTTATTTGTAGAGCACCTTTCGTGCAGGTTAGTGCAGCTCAGAGTGCTTCACAGATGATGACATAATGAGACTGTAAGAACAGACCAATGCACGCGAAAAAATAAAAACGATGAAAATGTAATAAAATAGATTTAATTGCTATAATGATAAACACAATACATAAAGTTAGAGTTAAATAAAAGGTAGACTAAAAACTAGATAAAATAGACAAAAACAAACAAAGGGATAAAATCGATGAGGGATAAGAAAAAAAAGATATTAATAATAATAAAAATAATAGATGAAATAAAATAGAATAAGATTTTACTGCATAAATACATTAAAGTGGAATAAAATAAAGTAGATTACTTAGACTCTCATTAGCTGCTTTGAGCTTCTTAAATGTGAGATTTGCTGCTTTTCTTTGTCATTTCTGACAGTAGAAGAAGAGTCTTTGGGTTTTTGGCTGTTGGTCGGACAAAAGAAGCAGTTCGAAGACGTCGTCACTTTGGGCTCTGGGAAACTGTGATGAGCGTTTTCACAAATTTTTTTGACATTTGCATGATGTGAAAATAATCGGCAGATTAATCGAAAATGAAAAGAATCGTTAGTTGCAGCCCTAATAAATACGAGTATTTTGAGAAATATAATTAGAGCACGATATGACCTAATCACACACAATATGTTATGGACAATAATTCAGCATTGGTGGAAAATCCAGCGCTTAATTATAATTTATAGTATAAATCCAGTTTTAGATATTTAGCACAGACATTAGCAGCATGTTTTCATCTTTTTAGTAACGTGTTCGTTCAAATATGAAATGCAGTCTGGATCACACTGAGCATGAGGTAAGGTAGACAGCTGCCTGGAGCCCACATTGTAACAGCTAGACACATACTACAGGTACGATGTGTTGATATACCACATATAACATTATGTTCCTGTTGTAACTTATATAATATCAGAGACTTGTGGAGGAGTTATGACACCAATTTATAGACGTATGTCCCAGATAGTTTGATCGATTTCCATTCTAATCATTGTTTTGTGTTTTCTTTCTCTGGCCCTGCACTGAGCGCGCTCTCTGAAGCCTCTTTGTGTTTCTGCTCGAGGGTTTTGATGCCGTGGAGGCTGCTGGGGGCGTTGACCTCGCTGTGGCAGGTGTCTTCTGCGGCGTGGAGTAGACACTGAGCTCAGACAAGGGCAAAGTCATGAAAAAAAGCTCAGAAAACCTGCGTGCTTTCTGAAAACTTTTCAAGGTTCCCTGTTAAAAGTGTTTATTTCACCGTCAGAGTTACTGCAGATCGCTCTCACGTTAAGACCGCTAACCAGCTCGTCCTTGGACGCCTTCTGTGCAGGAAATGGCAGCATGTAAAGAAAACTCAGGACTGTCAGAGCACCACTTTGCTCTGATCCTTCACAAGACAAAAAAAAAAGAAAAGAAGAAACACTTGGCTTTGTTAACTGGCTGCACACCATTTGGGGTTTTATTAAAACGTGTCTCTTCACAGCGCAGTTCAACTAAAACTGACTTCAGGGACAATGAGAGAGTCAAATCCAGTAAAACGGCAGCATCTTTACCATCATCATCTGTGTGCTGTAAAACATCAGACATCACTGACGTCACAGAGCAGCGTTTCAGGATCATCTAAATATAAATTAAATGTAAAAAGTTGACTTCAGCTGGTGAATCAAGAAACCAGCTGTATGTTTGAGGTGATAAATACCTTCAGTATTGTCCTCCTGCTGCCTGCTAACACACAGTGTGGATATTATTAACCCTACAACTGCTGGTTGCTGTCTATGCAAAAGTCTACCTGTCTCTATTTTACTCACTTTTCTCAGATGGAAACCTCTAAAGTACTTTTGTGGGTTGAAAACTGCATCCCAACCTATTTGGTTCCTTCTGACTGCTGTAATGCTGCATTCACATCATCGGACAACTCAAGAAAGTTGTGTGATCACTGCGTTTGTCAAGTGAAAATTAAAAAATACTGTGTATACACCACATCCATTAAATTAGGGTTTTATTGCCTTGGATTTGGCTGACGTGAGGCGTCCATGTTTGTTTTCAGGCACCAGTCTGTTGTGCACCAAGTCGGATGGATCAGAGCTTTTAGTGTCGCAGACCTGGACGTTAATGTGAACATTATTTACAAGTGTGAAACTTTTGGGTTTTTGGGTGATAATTTTCGTGCGGCTCCTTTAAAGGCAAATTGTTATAGTTTTTCTTTTACAAACTGTTGAAATCTGTTTTCCTGCAGACAATCATACTAAAGAGACAGAGTCAAAAACATGAGCAGTCAGACGATCAGGCAGGTTGTACACAAGCTCAGTATCCACAGGAATTTATCTTTATTTTTATTTAACCTTTATTTAAGCAGGAGATTCCCACTGAGATTAAGAATCTCTTTTTTCAAGGGAGTCCTGGCCAAAAATAAAAACACAAAAGGAGGCAAAATACAATTATGTTCATATAACAGGTCACGAGTTATTGTATATTCAGTGCAGGAAATAGTGCGTCCTTTATGTAGTGAAGTGGAAAGTAAGAGTGTGGATGTCGGTTTTTAAACACAATCTCTCCTCAAGCTCAACCACACTGTAGTTGCATGTGCAAAAACAGTGGCATTTAATGTAATCTGGCAGATGGAAGAATTACTTTCCAAACTGTTTACTGTAAACATCCATCAGTATTAACAGGCCCACTTCCTGCTTCAACTTTGACTGTGTAATGAGGATCATTATGACGTTTCAGCTGCATCACTTTCACTTTGTTTGAGTGTTAATTTGATCCTGTAGAAAACACCTTTGGAAACGCTCTTCTACTCAGTAATTAGAAGACACAGAATCACTGAGACTCGTTAGATCATGTCAATGACAAAAACCCATGAAAAGGTGATCTAGGTGTAAATATAGGTTGTAACTGACAGCTGAAGGAAACGTGCTGAAGCTCCTCTGACCGGGACATCGGGTGAGTTTACATCAGGACAGGCGTGTTTTCGCCTCGTACGTTGGGAAGCGGTTGTTGGTGTCTTTGTAAACTCCTTACAGGCTGCGAGTGCAGTCAGTCGCCAAGAGCAGAAAGACTCTCCGCAGGTGAAACAGCAGACAGTTTAGAGCCGAGCGCGTCGAGCTGCAGAGAGCAGAAACAGGCCAGTTAGAACAAATGGAAACATGTTGTGTTCTGAGGACGACCGAGACCTTTAGACTCACACACCGGGACCTGCTGCAGGGCTGAGAGGGAGACGGGGAGGGGAGGGGGGCGTTCAGGGCTGAGAGACAGACAGGTAGGGCTGAAAAAGAGACTGGCAGGAAGGAAGACAAGTAGGCAACAAGGAAGACAGACAGAAAGACATGAAGACATGGAGGGAGAAAGACAGGCAGGGAATGAGTCTTTTACTCTGAAACACCCGGAGCTGCTGCAGGGCTGAGAGGGAGACAGGCAAGGAGGAAGACAGACATGAAGAAGGAGGCAGACGGGCAGAAAACAAGATGTGCTGTGGGGCTGAGAGACAGGCAGAAAGACAAGCAGGTGAAAGAAAGCACAGAGACTTGCAGTGAGACAGAGTGGCAGTAAGACAGGAAAACAGACTGTAAGGATATACAACAGAAAGACAGCGAGAAGACAGACAGGTGAAACAGGCAGTAACGAAGTACTACAGAGAGGCAGTAAGACAGATGGTCAGACAGTAAGACAGGTGGTAAGTCAATAAGGCAGCCAGACAAAGTGGAAGAAAGACAAGAGGACAGTAAGCTAGTACTTCTGACAGGAAGTAAGACAGTTATTAAGGCAGTCGGAGAGAGAGACAGTAAGGCAAGTAAAGCAGGAAGACAGGTAACACTGTAAGGAACTTATAAGGACAGACTGAGTAGGTCAGTAAGACAGATGGACATACAGTCAGACAGACAGGCAGTAAGAGAGCCAAAAAGAAAAGCAGGTAGTCAAACGGGAAGACACACAGACATGTAGTGAGACAGGAAAACAGCCAGTAAGGCAGTACGACAGCCACTGAAGCTGTAAGACAGAGTCAGACAGACAGGCATCATCAATAAGTAAAGCAGGTGAGACAGAACTGAATAAAGGCAGGCAGAAAGACAGTAAGGAAGTAGTACAGTGGAGAAGTAAGACGGGCAGTCAGACAGACAGGCAGGCAGCCATGGCGGCTCCACATGTTAGCTGGAAGAGGCCATTTAATCATGTTTCAGCAGCAGTTGGTGGCGAGCGAGCAGCAGATGCCTCGCCATCCGACGGCGATTAATCCTCCCACTGGTCGTCAGCCGGCGGCCCTGAGCCTCCGCCATCACCACGGCGACGGGCGGCGGGAACACACGGACGAGGTGAAGGTGGGACGGAGACGCGGGGATGGCCGCTCCACCGGAGGGTGTCTCCCTCCGTTTCCCCCGCCGCTCGCCGGCCGTCTGTTTTCCTCTGCTCGTCCTCTCTGCAGACGGCAGGAGGACCAGCTGGGTTCCTCTGTCTCCATACTGCCTCCACACTGTCCTGAGTGTGTGTGTGTGTGTGTGTATGTGTGTGTGTGTGTGTGTATGTGTGTGTGTGAGTGAGTGTGTGTGTGTGTGTATGTGAGAGTGTGTGTGGCCATGTTTACCCAGGGCTGGTGTTGTGTTGGGATTTGATGTATTTAATGAATCACCAGTAAACCTGAGTGTTTCAGGAAAAATGAAATTCTTGGAAACGGCTTGCTGTCAGGATTTTACATTTTGTTTCATTTGTGGAAGTGAAACTTTGTGAAACTCTTCCTCGTTAGATTCCAGCAGCAGCTCTGTTTGTTCATGACAGGAGGAAGACAGAAGAAGAAGAAAGTAAAATGACAGAATAGTTGATGAATGTCAGTCAGTAGGAGCAGTGGCTGGGTTGTGGGAGGAGACCATGGCCTATCCCCTGCTGTGAGAGTCCTAAAACCCTGAAGTGAGTTAGCATGTTAGCATGTTAGCTCTTCCTGTTCCCTCGTCTGGAAATCAGTGGGTTTCTTGAATGGGTTTTTGGTTCGATGCCTGAAATAAGGTCTGTGAATCCATCAGTAAATACTCCACTCGTGAGTTTTGAAGCTTTTCTGTGTCTTAAAAAAGGCGGTTGCTAACAAGTGTCTAAATGAGACTACAGAGGTTGTCGGGGACATTAAATGCCCTGGCCATCATCAACACAGAGTCCCATCTATCACTGCCCCAGCCTTTACCGCATATTTATAATAAACTGTTCTAACTCAAACTTTCCCAAAGGCTTTTGTAGAAGAGGTCAGCGCTGGAAGCTCAGTGGTGGAGACGCTGAAGTCATGTGACCGTGGTGTAGCTGGTTTATAGCCTAACGTTAGCTTTTTACTTCTGATTGCATTTACGCTTCAAACATCATAAAAGTGGTGTTCATGTGTGAAGATTATCTTGCTGAACAAAACGTTTAAGTATCATAAACTTTTGTTTGCCACAGAGCTTATTTTATGGAAAAATCCCATTGGCTTTTTGTGGAGGGAACCAGGGCGATGCTAACTTCTGGGTTGGACTACAAAAATACATCATCATCCCTGCAGCATGCTATGAGCATGCTTGTGGAAAAACAGCAAAACGGTCCTTTGAGGAAGTGAGAACTGGACAAAAAGTCCTCACTTTCCAAAAATGTCCACATTTCATAGAAAATATCCCTCACTCTCTGAAACATTGTCATTTTTCAAAAATGTCTCAACTTTTCAAAAAACAAAAGTTCTCATATACCAAAAATGTTTTTACTTTCCAAAAGCGTCCACATGTCCAAAACATGTCCTCACTTTGATGTTGTGTTGGAAGTATTGCTGGAGCTAGGCTAGCAGTTTCCCCCTGCTTCCAGTCTTTGTGCTAAGCTAGGCTAAACATGTCTCCATAATGGATGCAGAGGAATGAATCTGATGTCCATCTTCTCATGTAATTCTGTGGAAGACTCTGGAAAAATGTTGGATTATTCCTTAAAGTTTTTGTTTAGTTTATCACCTACTTTGTTGTAATTAACTACCATGATTTTGTCCATAACTCTTTGTACATCGAGGGACAACAAGATGGAATTTCTTTTTGCTATTGATGGAAGTCCTCCTTCGAGTGATCGATCTGACAGTTTGTGTTTCGGAGACCATGTCTTCCTCCTCCTCCTCCTCCTCCTCTCAGTGATCTCTCTGTGTGTGTTGGAGCCAGCAGTCAGCATCCTGTGGCTCAGCTGGATGCTAATTGTGTCCTGGCAGCAGCGGGGCTCCTGGCTGCAGAGGCTGCTCCTCACATGCTGTCAGTCAGGTGATGCATGTTCTGCACGGCTGCCATGTAATGGGATGCAGAACAAGCCCGCGTACAGAGGCCCGATACGCACTAAGACAAATACACACAGCCGATCGTGTTGCATGTCATTACGGCAGCAGCGGCATCTGGAGGGTTGCAGAGGTGGTAATCTGTCGGCATACATATGTATGGATGGATATTCATAATGTTTCAGTGCCGGAGAGAAGCAGCTGCTGTCTGACTGCTGTTAATTCACTTCATTGATGCCAGAGAACAAACACTCTGCTCACACCGTCCAGGAGGTCAGACCGGAGCATGCTGGGACATTTTTTATTGAGTTTGAGTCTGTGTTCGCACCTCACCTGTACGGTGGGGTTAAATGAACTCTGGTGTGCTCGTCCATGCAGCCCGCTTCATTTAGGCGAGACTAGCTTCATTTGGGTTTGGAAAAACTGAGCCCTGATATTTTGAGGGAAACGACAGCCCTTAAAACAAAAACGACTGTCTCTGCAATGTCTGTCCAGGGCTGCTGCTGACATTTTCATTATTGATTACTACTATCAATTAATCCCTCGAATAATAACTACTATTCCTGTAGTTATCACAATGCAAAGTGTCTTTAAACTGCTAATTTGAGAATTTTCACAGGTATCAGGTCCAAAAGAAGATTACATTTACTCTTCCACTGGAGAAACCGGAACCAGCTGATGTTTACTGGTTTTACTGGAGAAATGACATTTGATAATGAATCTACCTTGAATAATTGTCTAACAGCGTCTGAAACCCCTCTCTCCGGCTGCATGCATAACTTTTTGAAGCCGACAATCTGTCAGCAGTGCCCACTTCAGGCAGCGATTGGTCAGATGTGTGGAGGGTTTGAACTCCTCTCTCAAGCTCTCTTTTTTCATTCTTCACACAACTACTTCACTTTTCATGTGAACGACTGAGAGAGTCTCTCCTCAGAGACATTCATGGTGTTGCACTCAAAGTGTGCTCTGTTATCCACATCTGTACAATGCGCCGTGTCTCGCTGACAGCAGGCCTTTCACCCCGTGTTCAAGTGCCGTTCACAACAATTAGAAGCACTTTTGCCTTCATATGTGGTTGGAAGACACTTAGTACAAACTAGTTCATTTCAAGCACACCCTGGCCCCGAAGCAGCTAATTAGTTTCAGCTAGATGCCCTCTTTATATTACATCGGTCTGACGGTCGGTTGGTCCCCCTCAGGATGAATTATCACAACTTCGGTGATCCCTTAACTTGTCCTTTAGCACCATCATCAGGTCTTTAACCTTAATACAAATGACATTCCAATCAGCCTCATCTGTACTTTGTTTTTTAGGGCTGTCTTTTGTTTAGTGCGCATTATCATGCTAGTGCTAGTGCGAATGTTGGCATGCTAACACACTTAACTATGGTTAGCATTATACCTGCGAAACATCAGCATGTTAGCATTGTCGTGTTAGGTTGCTGATGTTAGCATTTAGCTCAAAGCAACGCTGTGCCTAAGTCCAGCTTCACAGAGCTGCTAGCATGGCTGTAGACTCTGTAGACCAGGAGAGGGCAGCAAACTTCAACCCAGACTTTTAACCCCCCCCCAAAAAGGCACCCGAGTTCAGCCGGCCATACTCATGCCTGGCTTAACCAAACCAGACTGAATGGACAAAGGTACCAGAGTTAGTTTAAACTTGCATGTAATTTATGATCACCAGGGGGCATAAAGACTCCAAAACTAACTGACAGACAAACAGCTAATTTGCTTATCAAGCAAACAGCTGCTTGCTTCTCAAGTCCAATATTCACTCTCCTTTTAGCTCTGGTTTGGTCTCCACCAACTCCTGAGAAATAAATATCTGGCTCTTCAGCTGCTAGATACGCCACTATGTTCATCAGCTGCTCTCTGACTGTGTCTGTCTGCTGTTTGCTGCTGAGCAGGTAGTGGACAGAGGGTTTATCAGAGCTGCTGCTGCTGCTGGAAACACTGACTACGTTTACATGCACAAAATATTCCAGTTTTTGCCCTTATTCCAACAAAGACAATATTCCTACTAAGCTGTTTAAAAGAGGCTAAAAATGAATCATAATGACGGCATCTTTGAACTACACTGAGCAGGTTAGATGTGATCATCAGCACACAACACAATGAGATTTCTTGATCTGCTGCGACACACTCACACTTGTATGACCACACACACACACACACACACACACATTGAAATGGTGTAATTCGGCATCAGATGGGCGGTCTGAAAGGGGATTTCACCTCTGGGCTCTTCATGTGTGTTTTTTAAAGACTCATTTACCCAGCGATCCCATTGGCTGTTAATGCTTGAAGCTCCATTCATTCAGTTTAGGACGAGAGAGCCCGAGGATCAATACTGAACTATAGAGGCTCCCATTCAGCTCTGAGTGCAGAATGAGCACTTATCTCACTGTGTGTGTGTGTGTGTGTGTTCATGCCTAAATCATGCTCAGTCTTTCTGCCTCACATACACTCCTAAAAATGACTTAAATATTCAGCGTTTGGTCTAAACAACAGGATTGTTGATGAGCTGTAATAAAGACGTCCCACAAGACTTTTTCAGAAAAACTAAATGAGTTCATTGTCTGAAATGTTATAAACTGTTTGGGTTGCTTGTCTGGACCAAAGCAACCCAAAAAGAAGTTTGTAATGTGAAAAGGTTGACAAGTCCACAGCCTAAACAACAAAATAGGTCATCGGCTTCCAAAACAATCCATACAATCTGATGCGGTGCACCTGTCGTCAAGACAGTGCCTGCGTTGGCCCTTGTCGGCCACCGTAGGCCCAAAACATTTCCATTAGGAGAAATGCGCTGCAGCTTCAGAAACAATGCAAAGTCAAAAACGCACAAAACCCGAAAACAAATGCAACAGAAAGATGCTGCAGATCCAGTCAACAAAACAGAAGTTCTCCAGGACTCTAGACGGGGAAAGACTGAGGCCAAATGTAAAAAAGAACACGTACATTTTTATGGCGCCTCTTAACTCCACTCTCTCGTCTGGTCTCTCTCTCGGGTCGAAAATCAAGCTGTTCCACTTAGCGCTCCCCCTAGAGGCCTGGAGAACTTCCGCTGTGTTGACTGGTCTGCAGTGGTTTTGGCCACCGTAAGGCCAATTACAAACATGATTCTTATACACAGGTTAGGAAACTAAAACTACTTGGTGAAGATTAGAAAGATAGCAGCCAAGAAGCAACACTGACTGTTGGTAACAAGAATCTGTGGTATAAAAGTCTCAGCACTCTGTACGCCCAAACATCCACCACAACAACGTCACGCCACCTTCTCCTTTGCTTCTCAGAGAGGACAGCCATTATTGACACGACTGACAAGGGGTGATGTGTCAGGAAGATTCAACACAGGTTGTTTTAATGTTTGACCAAATGTCCAGCTCCGTCTCTTTTCTGGCGAGGACAGTCTCAAAAAGGCTCAAGTCAAAGGTTGCCTCAACGAGGTGCACAGAGGTCGTCACCGTCATCTTCCTGTAACATCTCACCTCTCACGAGATTTCAGAGCGAGACTTCTGTTTCTGGTTAAACAAAAACTCTTTAACAAAAAGGTCTGTCTCTGTAGGGATCCTTTCCATAATGTTGTCAGTCACTTAGAATAACAGTCTGAACCAGAGTCAGTGGCAAAAACAAGCACTTTTAGTGGACGCACTTTGACGGGTGCAGTTGCCCACAAGGATTACATTGCAGCCCCTGAGGCGATCTACTGGACCAACTCCAAAACTTTTTGTACCTATTAGTCATTTAGATGTATGTAAAAAAATGGGTCCCATGTTTAAAAATACTGGAGTAACCCTTTAACCCTCTATGTGTATATGCAGGACTCGTGCATTGTGTGTGTTTTTGTTGTGCGGTGAGCGCTGGCTGGCTGGCTGGCAGGCTGGCTGGCTGGCTGAGTATGAGCTGAGCTGGCAGTCTGCTGCAGCGTCCTCTCCTCCTCCTCCAGCACATTCAGCAGCTAACCAGGTTACGCCTCAATCGGATTATCAATTTCTGGGCTAAGTTGAAATCTACAGATTGCGGGTGGGAGCGGGAGTGACGGGCTAAGGAGCGCGCTGTCAGGGCAGATTGATGGAGCTACTCATTCACAGCGACACAGGGCCCATTTATAAAGCAGTAATTGCTGCTGTGATATCGACACTCTTCCTGCTTCGACCTTAACCCCTGCCACTCCTCCTCTCGCTGCATGCATTCACACACTCATCCCGCTCACATAATGGCTTCATCTTGTCCAAGAGCAGCATTTTGTAAATCAAACTGTTGATTTTCTTTCTCCTTCGGAGCGTTCCCTGAGCTGCTTGTTAGCTCTGCAAAAATGTCCACCTTAACAGCTCATTTTGTCCATTATTGAGGCCTTAAAGACTTATTTTCTTTCAAACAAGTGAAATAAATCAGCCAATAGGACGAGGATGCTTCCTCTTCTTTCAGGAATTACCTTTCAAATTAGAGTTTGTATCTTGAAAAAAAAAAGACCATCACGTTTGATTGTAGAAAATCTTGTAAGAAGTAGATTTCAATCAGAAACAGGACTCATTAATAGATAGAAAATAACATTATTAAAAAATGATAAAATTACAAAGTAGAATAATAATGGCGGCATCAAACTGAAGCGTATGCACTTGGTAAATGCTGGTGGATGGTAAAGCATCATTTATTCAATGTGTGATGCAGGACTTGAATTATATTATCGGCTAACTAAGATGGCACATTTTTACTTTTACTTAACTGTAATTCACTACTGCACTTTGATTTCCCTTTATTAAATATTGGTAGCAACACATTATTGCACTGTAACTGTATTTATGCTCCATTATTTTTTGTGTATTTGTATTTTATTTGCTTTATATATTGTGTTTTTAAATGTTCTGATGCATTTCTACGCTTTCTGTGAAGCACTTCGAATTGACTGTTGATTGTTTGAAACTTGCCTTGTTACGTTGCAGCATAACGTGAAGGCTTAAGCTACTGATGTTTAGTGAAGGTACAGGCTAGCATACAAAAACTGTACACGCTAGTATCGCGGGTACACGGCAGCCCTGCTACTCACACATCTCAACAACTTTTTCCTTAATTAGCGGATTTATGCATAAAAACGAACACAATTGTTTCTCTAAAAACCATTACAATGTCGACACATTGACTTCACCTTTGTTCAAAGCAACGTAACATCGCACACATATCAAAAAATTACAGAAAGTAAACACAATAAAGAAAGCACATACCAGGAGAAAGCCTGGGTGAAAAGAGGAAGAATATCTCCAGTCTTTACATGAAACTACATTGACTCTAATAAAATATAAATCTTTGGTTTAAAAAAGAAAAAACAATCCTCCCTTTTTTCTGACCCACTGATCATTTCCACACCGTCCCTTCAAGAAAAGAAAATAAGGTTTTTTATGACTCAGTAATAGCATGAATGGTTCAAATGGGCATTTTTTGCAGTGAAGCAGCTGAGGAGATGGGAGTCAGAGGCGGAGAGAGGGATGGGGGGAGGAATGGTGAGAGATTACCTAGCATGGGTTGGCAGCGCTCTGCTGTTCCTCAGAGCGACACACAGGCTCACACATTTAGTATTCTGACTCCACGCCGGCTCAGATCAGATGTGTTATCACACGCTGGAGTGCAGGAGATGGGATGCTAATTTAAACCTGCAGAGGGAGGAGGAGTAGGAGGAGGGAGGGAGGAGGAGGAGGAGGAGGAGGGAGCTGAGCAGCCATTAGAAAGAGCCAGAATGAATGAAAAGCTGAATTATATCCTGAAAATACACACCCCAAAAAACAGCTGTTTCTAGCTCTGATTGAGTTGTAATTTGTTTCATTTTTACCACATCACACAAAGCATGATGGGATTTGGCCACGGTGAAAATATAACTCAAAAATAGGGCTTAATGTGGTTGAATAACCTTTTTATTTTAATTAGAAAAAAAGCATATTTTTTATTTAGCTTATTAGCTAGCAAGCTAATCCGCAATCCATTCTGTAGTCAGCTGGGTTTGGTTGACAGCAGAGTTGGAGCTCAAATCTTTCAACCCCACAATGAGGACGGGACTTTAGACAAGCAGTCGCAGCTCCAATGAAACAGCTCCAACTCTAACTGCTAATGAAACCACAACGTCTGAAATCGCGCCATCGTTCTCTCATTCACTACCTCCCATATAACAGACACTCAATGATTTACCCTACTGTGAGAAGTAAATAGAGATTTCAGACAATTATGAATCATCACAGTTTTGCTTCATTACTGACAGGTGCCACTCGACTGTTATTTTAGCATCTTCAGAATGTGAAAATGCATTATTACGGTATACAGGGGGTGATTTCGGACACGGCCAAAGTCTTGTTTTAGCATCTTGGTGACAGAGACTACTCAGTGATGAAGTACTGAGCTGCTGTGACTGGTGAGCTATGGCTAATTGGTGGGTAACATGCAGGCAAAGTAGTTTGCCAAGCTACCAGTTAGCGACCTAGCTAGCTTGGTTGCTAACTGGACGTTCATTTCAAATGGTCAAGAGATTTGTACCATGGACTCCTGATGTCCTGATAACTGACTTCAGAACATTCTTTCTGTACCCTGGGAACACCTCGGGATCCCCCAGGAGGAGCTGGGAGGGAGAGGGACGCCTGGACAACCCTGCTTAGTAGCCTGCTGCCACCGTGACCCGGCCCCGGATAGGCAGAAGAGGATGGATGGATGGATGTTGCTGTTTTTAATGCTGGTGTGAGGAGGCCCTAAGCAAACAGCAAATAAACACATTTCCCAAAACAGCTCCCACCAGCATACGTACACCTGAGCTACCTCAAGTCACCTTCTATTCAGTCTAATTTTGGGACAAAGAGCGGGACGCTGGGACAAATGTTTGAAAATCTGGACTACATCTGGTCCCCCTGCTGTAGTTTAGTGTCTGAGAATTAGAATCGCTATTCTAATTCAGGGTTTTTCTGTCTTTTTCTGTCTCTTCTTCTTTCTTTTTCTTTCAGCTGTGCCTGTTGAGCCAGGCTGCCAGTTTTCATCCTCTTTCATTACTCCCTCCCATTATTCCCTAATTTCCTTCCCCTCGCTCTTCGGGCACCTTTTGCACAAAGCAATCAGCCAGCAGTTAATGGCTGGGACTATCCCGCTCTGAGTGTCTGTTTTCTTTTTCTTTTTTGGTCTTTCTGAGGAAATGAGAGGAGACAAAAGCAGAAGCCGCTCTCACCACCTTGGTCTTCGTCTTCAGCCATGATCGCTCAGAAATGAGTCTGTCGAGTGGACGGTTTAGTTGGAGTTGTTTTGTCGAGCTCACAGAGTAATGAGTGTGTTTGTCTTCCTGGAGAGCCGCACTTGCTTTCTCCTCTCGCAGTGTTTGATTCACTCACTTCACCCGCAGACAGGAAGCAGCAGGTGGTCGGCATCGTGATCCAGGGACGAGTACAGGATAAGAAACCACATTTAGCATATGAGATACAATTTATATAAGGGATACACAAGCTGCTGATTGGCTGGCACTTTTCCAGACAAAACCGTTCTACATCAACATTTAAATCTAACAGTTAAGGTATATAACAGTTAACCATGGCAACAACACTCATGCATCAGGCTGTAAGAGACACAGTGGACTCAAGATTGGTTATTGCTTACATGGTAATGCAACCTGCTGTGTTTAACACATTTCATACACAGGGTAAATAAAAGTAAGAAATCAAGACTAAAATAACAGAAAAACATGACATGAAATGAAACTAATGAGCATAATGGAGTGTTTTAGTCTTAATAAGCAAACTAGCCTGACAGGCAGACTGAATTACAGTGTTATTTTTACTTGGTTGTTCTTCCTGTCAGTATGTTTATTATTGTTGACACATTTGTTTGAGCCGCACTGATAAAATGCATCTGAAAGCATTAACAAACTAACATTACATTGCTTAATAAATCAAATCAGTTTTGCACAGCCTGAGTAAAATGACAGACAGGGATCAGCTTACTGATGATATTACGTGAACATCGCTGTCACCCTGAACATCTCGCCGAACCCTGTTCAAATCTCGGGTCGGGTACAGCCCTACAGGTTCATCACATGTGTAGATATTGCTGGAGCCATTTTTTGTTGTTGCTTTAACGGCTAATTTCAGCGTAATTTTAGTGTCAAATTTAGCTGCCGTTGTCACAAGCACAGAAGAGACAGACCATGGATGTGTTAAGAACATGTAGGAGGATATTTCCACACACTGCTTACTGACATAGTTACACTATGGGAGGAATAAAGATAACGTCTGTTATCTCTCCAAGAGAGAGTGATGGATGCGTTTACACCTTTTCAACGACACCTTTTCTACAACAATCAGATTTCAGTCCGTCTTGAATGCTTCTTGGATGCATTACACTGCCCAGATGTATGAAGTGACTCAGAGTAAATGAGGGCACATTAACTTTCTCTTCCTTCTGTCTGTTGTGATCATCGTGTTGACAGAGCTGCTCTGCTTCCTGTGTTGCTGATGTTTCCAACTCAGCTGGTTTGAATTTCACACCGTGGTTATTAATAACACCATTAGTCCTCTGCTGAAAGCCTGTCGCTTTTGACCTAATGATCATTCAATGGTTGACCCCCCTGCTTTGTCTCCGTCGTCGCCACGGCACCCGCATCGTCTGAGGAGGAATTTGATCTGTGAACCCGCCGCTCATCATTCTACTGCACTAACCTGCCAGGAATCTTCCAGATCATACAGGATCTAATTGCCTCAGGCATTTGTCATTATTATCTTCCTCTTTTCACCTTCTTCTTCTTCCTCTTCTTCTTCTTAGCCCCCCCTTCTCTCTCTCACACTGCCGTTCTAATCCTCAGTGTTATTGTCGGCACATTTTCATTATCTTTGAGAGGCTCTGCGCTCACTGTGCTTTGATGAGTTTATGAACAGTGGCACCTCTAATCCGAAGGAAGATGCTCTTGAGAACGCAGTGATCAGCGCACATCAGAGCGCCAGCAGCCAGGGGACGAGCTGATGTAATTTTACATTTGTAATAATAATCTGGGAAGTCTTTAATGCGATTCAAAGACAGGCTTGTCAAAAATAATATTGCGGAGTTTGTATGAGGTGAGGGACTGTGGGGGGGGGGGCTCTGCTGCTGGAGAAATGTACATTCAGTTGATTGGAAGTGTGCTGGTGGTAATTGAGGGCTTTGTTGTTGCCTTGTCCACAAATGGATTTCTCATTACAGTGAATGCAGCAGCATGTTCTCTGCAGTAAATGGTTGCCATAGGAGCTGTAATAACACGTAATGCTGCATGACCCTCGGCTGGTCGCTGGCACTTGTGAGAGCTGACAGCATGCACACAATTAGACCGCCATTTACAATACAGATATTAACACATATATCCATGCACATGGAGAATAAATTTTTCTTCTTTATTTTCTGATGTGAGGAGAAAAGACTCAAACGCTGCTGTGTGGGGTTTTTTCCCCACCCACAGTGCCGCACTTTTAAACGCCATAAATAGCCGGATCAAAACACTTGTCAACAAGCCCGGCAACACAACCCCTCTCCTTTGACTCACCGCTTTCATCAATTCTTTCACTTTCCTGCCAAATAAACACTTTCCCTGCAAATTGCCTTGCATAATCAAATGTGTCTGAGTGCAGTAATCAGAGAGGGAGAGGAAAAAAAAGCGTCCTCTTTGGCGGTCTGCAGGTCTTATCTGTGGATGTTCAGGGCCGCTCTAATCTCTCCGCACTCTGTTATTGTATGTATGTACAGTCAAACTGCTGAGGTCTAGCAGCCAGCTCTCCCTCCTGTTTGCCATGTGCTGTTTTTGTTGCCATCTGTCCTCTTAACATTTCATGAGCGATGCTGTTTCTGAAGGCTGAGAGCAGAGAGAAGGAATAAAGAGGGAGAGCTTGTTGAAATCTATAATTCACATCTTCACAATTTGTCCCAATGAGCTGCCGTAGCGTGTTCGCCCTCCTCCTGCTTCCTCTCACAATTACAGAACAAACGCTCTTTGAATGGCTCACTGTCTCTGGTTGCTAATTCATCCCTCTGGTTTTTTTCTTCCTCCTTTTTGTTTCTTTGCTGGGTGCAGCTGTTCGCGCTGACTGTTGGTGGGCCGACTACAGTAATTAAGCACCAATTAACCCACCTTCAGAGCTGTATTAACGAGGCTCGACAGCCCGCGGCTGGGGCAACAGGCTATAATCACCCAGCGGCCCCTCAGCAGGATAATAGTACGGCCGTGAACCGCTACTTACCCACTCGAGTCAGCGCCACAGATGAGCTGCGTGACTTTCAGCACGCTGTTGATCTTCTTACCTCCAGTCAGGCTGCTGCAGCACGCTGACTCCTCAGCAAATAAGCTCTTTGATCCTCTTCCTGTTGTGTGGTTGCACTTTTGTTTGCTCTGGCGGCCCATAATTAGCGCTCTAAAAGTGTTCGCTGGAGGCTAACGCTTTTGTGATGATGCAAAAAGCAGCTTGTACCTTCCAGTAAACTGAGAGTCCAGTCTGCAGCTTTTCAGCCCAACCAAGCACAACAACTCACAGCACTTAATTAATGGCTTTATTAACGGGTTAATGTTGAAAATATTTTGGCAACACAAACTGACTTACTGAAAGAGTCTTGGCACAGTGCCGTCATCAAGGTAACAGCCTGTATACACGACAAGATGGCTGAATCAGATAAGAACCGAAAAGAACATAAAAGGTCACCCTCTGAAGCAGGTTCCCAAACTTTTTCAGCTCGCGACCCAAAAGAGAAATTTCGCCACCTTGGAATTATAAGGTTCCATCTGCGTTCTGAGCGGTTTTGAGATATTGAGCTTCAAAGTTTTTGCATTCCCAATAGTTGATAGAGACAGAACCTTTTTGTTTCTAAATAAAAAGTCCAAAAATGCACACAACTTAGAAAAACAAGTTGTCACAGAATAAGAATATGTGAATAACTCAATTTTGACAAAAATGTCAGATAGAACCTTATAATTCCAAGGTGACGATCTGGTTTCTCCCCTGGAACTTACAAAAATACATCATGAATCATAACATCTACATGAATTCACATATCATAGCATTATGCATTTTACTCTGCTCACTGGCGACCCAATAAAAATGGGCCTGTGACCTATTTTGGGTCACGACCCTAAGTTTGGGAGAGACTGCTCTAAAGGAAGCTGAACCTCAAACACAAATTTCAGATTAAAAGTACACAATAAAAAGATAATAACGTTACATAAATCACAAGTTATTTAGACAATTTGCGCCACTGTCAGGACAAAAACAATTCTTGTGTGCAAGACAAAGTCTGATGCCATTAAATTTGCACATTCATGCTCCTCAGAGGATGATCCTGATTCTGATGAGCCCGTTATCTTTCCGTTATAGATTTAGTTCCATGACTGGTAAGGCCCTACAGTATACAGTATCTCTAAATCATCTGTGTGTTGTTTGTTCCGTCCAACTTTTCTGTATTGTGGGTTGTGTTGTAAACGTTATCCTCCAGGAAGCTGCCTGAAGGGCTTCAAACTGGAGTTTTGCAAGTTCGTCCAACATGTAATTTAAAGGATCATTTATCATCTAACCCGCAGGGTCGAGGTATTTGTGGAGGAAACCTGTTCGGCCTGCGAGCCACCGCAGGCGTTGTGACAGACACAGATTTGCTCCCGGTGAAAGGTGTCAGGAGGTCGAGCCTGCTCCCCGTCGCCGTGCAGAAAACAACAGCTCCACCACGAGAAAGCAAAGAGGCTTTCATCCGCTCCGAGGCGCAGGTGACCGAGGCCCGCCCCTGACAGCCAGGCGGCGTCTGTTTATGGAAGCTCCGACCTCCGACCCTGCAGATTGCATGCTTTCTGGGGGTGATTATTTGCCGATGGAGACATGCTTTTACATCCCCCACCCCGTCAGCTGGGAGGACAGACAGTGGCTGACAGGCGGGGTCGACCCCGGCCGCTGAAATGATGCAGTCCCGGAGAGATAATTGGCGCGCAGTGGGGTCATGTTTGATGGAAACACACTTTGCAAATTTATCTGGGGGCTGCGGTGTCAGAGCAGCAGCAGTGTCGCAGTCAAACACTGTATTTAGAGCTTTCTTTCTTTTCTCTTCCTCTTCTCTCTGCTGAGGCCTGAAACTCTCCACCACACTGGCTGAAGATATTACAAACTCCACATTAAAGAGCATGTGGCCGGTACTTCTGTGCACACAGCATAAATACAATATCTCTCTCACTTTTGTTCACTTTTCTTTAGAGACCATGTGACCACACATATCACACATATATCACCTTATATAATAAAATACATATCCTTAAGGTCAGTCATTGACTGTGATTTGAGAATGGGAAAAATGTGTTGTCAGAAATGCTGCAGCCACTGAGTGGTCTGTTTGGATGTTTGGATGCCACATAGCAGTACTATAATGTACTGCTAACAAAGACATAAACAGGTTTTTCAGACTGCATGTAAACAGTATAGAGTACTGCTGTGCAGCAGCAGAAAACACAACAAGTGAATGGAAAGGTTTGAGGCAAGACGTGGAAATGTTTGGCCTGAATGTGGCACCAGAGGAGGGCGTCACCTTAAATTAAAGACTCTCATGAGGACCAGACTGTTGGGACCCCTCCCTTCCTGCCTGCAGCGACTGACCTGTCCTCTCCTGCAGCAGCCTGGAGTCCGAGAGGGTTGTTCACCTGATGTGGTGGCAGCTGTTAGACCTCCAGCCCTCTTCTCATTCTCTCTCTCTCTAAGGCTCCAGCCCTCCAGGTTTTGGTTTGATATTTTATACTAATATATATTATAAATATATTATTTACTTATATTATAAGTAAATACTTATAATTGTTCATTTCTAATAAAACACATTTATTGGCTCTTTAACTTGACTTGTCTCCCCTCCTTGTCGCATCCTTTCAGTCGGTTTGTGACAAAACTCACTTGAGAAAACAACAAGATGATTACCCAAACTGTCTGTTACAAACATCCGTCACAGTTTACAGACACTTTCACTTTATTTCTTCTCCACAGGAATATGTGTCATCACCTTTTTCCAACGGAGTCCCGCCGACACAGACAGAAACACAACCACAGGAACCTCCCATGTGAATAAAACAAAACTGTTCTGACTTCGGTGGAAAATCTCCAGTGTGATTTCAGTTTCTGCTTCAAGCTTTTGCTACACATTAGATGCTTGCTGTTTTTTCTTGGTTTGATAATGGTGTGTTTTCATTTGTAGTCTTAAAACCAGGATTGCATGCACAGGTCCAGGGGCCCCAAACACCAGAGCTTCTGTATGAACTGATTGTTATTAACATTTCTCTTTTAAAAGTCAGAGCTCAGTCAAAAGAAGGGATGTCCTGATGCTAAATCCAGTCCAAATATATTTCTATTGTGTTTTTTATGTTTATTTTGTTTACCTTTCTGAAATATCCCTCCTCCTTCACCTTGCTGACAGGTACGACAGGGTGTGGAAAATATGCATTTTGTTGTGTATCATTAATCTGTTATCATTTCATCACTGAAGGAATAAAAAAAAGATTCATTCTCCTTAAACTGATTTTAAAATATTTGTAATTGTGCAGGTAAAATCAACCCCATTAAAGGCAGGAAAAAACAGAAACATCCACGCTGGATTTGTCCTTTAAATCTTCAGCTCCTGTCCTCTGCTGCTGCTGCTGCCTGTTAAATATCTTATCTCACCATTTCCATTCACACTCAGTGGTTTCCATTGAAGTAGGGAATCCATTCCCATACTGTGGTATTGTGTCATTGTGCTAGATGAATATAAATTGCATCAATTTCCAGTGATAAATGCAGAGACATTGTGCTGTGGATGCAGCATTAGTGAATAATTGGGAGGAAATGTCAGGGACACATTACAATATGCAGCAGTATACTAATGTGTTTATGTCTTGGTATTCTGTCGGAGGCTGGATGCTGTTTCATTCTGATGGTGTGATACAGGAAAATGCAGCCTGGGCTTCAAAACATCATGACATGAACACTTTTTCATTCTGCTGTAGTCTGGAAAAGGTTTTTTTGCTCGAGACGGACATCATTAGGCTGAACATGAGGAGACTGACAGCTCTCTCCTTCACTCAGACATCAGCATGCACTCTTCCTGCAGCTGATTGGACAAACACTCCAGACTGTAATTGGAGTTTGCTTCCAACTTTCAAACTGGCTGTTATGGTTTATGGTTAATCAGTTTCCGAATCCATTTAAGACGCAGAGGCGTGTTTCTTTTTTAGTGTAACAGCCAGTTTTAAGAAGGTTCTGTAGTTTAGAAAAGATGAATTCTCTCTTCTCTCTCTCTGATTTTAGACTTAATAAGGCAACATATGCCATGTGCAGACTCAAACCTTCTCTCAACATTTTCTGACTTCACTGCCTCTTGCAGGTTTGCGACGAGGCACAAACTCCAGTCTCCCACGTGACCTCCACACCTTAGGCTACATTCAGATTTTCCCATTCATTTGAACCGGGGTACTGTGTTCAGGCTGTGGCGGTGTGGGCCGCAGGGGGTGCTGAAAAAACGCAGCGGCCTGCGGCAAAAAGTTGAAACAGAATCAATTTTTGGAGAAACGCAACCCGACGTCACGCTGCGGCAGCCAATCACGTCCAGGTGAAGAAGAACTTTGTTTACCTGTAGCATTGTAGCATTAGCTGTTTACCTTAATATTCCACTGTTTACCGAGCAACAAGAAGATGGAAGAGAGACCGATCGATCGGTGCCGTGATTACTGTACATCAGCGGTTCAACGCTGCCACGAGGGAGCACAAAGACGTTAATCTCCGTGCAGTTGTTTGGTGTTGTATCAGTCTTCGAGCTGGAATTGCTGGTTAGTATCATACACTGATGCACAAACCTGTGCTAATCGCCGCAGTGTCTGATTCTGTCTGAAAACAGCCTTACCTTCTGTGTTTCTATACAAAATGTCCTGTATTGACACTGAACATTGGCCTTGAACGTAAATCGTGCGCTGCAGAATCACCCAGTATGTACAAAAATCCATGCATACTGTGCTACTGTGGTTCTCAGCCCCAAGCCCATTACTTCCCATGTAAATCTTTAAAAGTCAAATATACATACATATTCATTTTCAAAAAAGCCTCATGGGGGACTATTTCCAGTGGCGGATGAATCCACATTTGGTGCTCTAGTGAGTAATTGGGGCAGCAGGACGGTGTGTGTACAGTGTGTGTGTTCATGGTGATGAAGGAACAACAGTGAGGCTCACTGATGTGTGTTTAATAGTTTTTGGAGCTCTATGGCTCAGAGGAAGGAGATACACCAGGCTTTGATACACACACAGTACTTGTTAGTAGAAACATTCACTGTTGGTTCTGGGATTTGTTGACGAGAAGAAAAATGTTGCTTTAATCAGAAATCCTGGTTTTCCACACTCTGTATGAAACAGGCGTTTCAGTACATACATCACACACTGTATGTAGTTTCACATGTTATTCTAAACCTCACTTGAATCGTTTTTCTTACGTCTGTGTGGGAGTAAAAAGTGATAACCCTTAATCATGGCATTGCAATTAACACAGTGAGAAGTGGGACAATGTTCCTGTTGGGATGGAGGGTTACAAGTGTTTAGGCTTTACATTAAAACTGCTGTTTACCAGACTGACGCAGCTGTGCGGGTTGATGTAAGTCGGCCTACAGAAATAAATCAACATATTTCTTCGATCAACCTGACACAGGAAGTCAACCTCCACCACAGCTTCTGCGCTGACTTATCACGCTCTACTGATTGGTTACAGCAGCATAACCACAGCTCCCAAACAGGAAACATGAACACCATGTCACACTGAAACATAATGACAATTCATTCATGGCCGGATTAACCTGTTAGCGAAATTTGCTGCTGGACCCCGATCAGCTCCGCAATATACTTCCTTATTGAGGGATATCCACTTACTGTAGCAAGAAAAACTAATTAAAATACAGTAACAAAGGTGTTCAAACTACATTTTAACACAGGACTCTTCCCTCTAAATGACCGAGCCCCAACATAAGGTAATAATGCAAGACCTGCCTTACTTGATATTGTACATCATGCATGCATCCATCCATCCATCCATCCTCTTCCGCCTATCCGGGGCCGGGTCGCGGTGGCAGCAGGCTAAGCAGGGTAGTCCAGACGTCCCTCTCCCACTGCAGCAACGTTTTCCAGCTCCTCCAGGAGGATCCCGAGGCGTTCCTAAACCAGATGAGATATATAATCCCTCCAGCGTGTTCTGGCTCTGCCCCTGGGTCTCCTACTAGTTGGATGTGTCCGGAAAACCTCCAAGGGGAGGCGCCCTGGAGGATCCTAATCAGATGCCCGAAAACACCTTAACTGGCTCTTTGAATTTTGATGCAAAGGAGCAGTGGCTCTACTCCGAGCTCCCTCCGGATGTTTTGTACTGTTTTGTGTCTGGGGCCCCAGGGCAGTTGCCCATTATGCCTGGATGGTAATGAAGCTTTGGGCTCTGCCAGTATCACTTTAAAACCTAAAATAGTATGGCACACCTTTTGAAAAGTAGTGTGCAATACAGCAAAGTATGCACAGATACTGGTATGGTCCTTTGTGGTACAAACAGCATTTCGGTGCCATTTCCGAGTTTTTTAGTATAAAGCTAGCTGTTGCAGAGCGTTATCTGACTAAAGATGATTTGCCAAACATCAGCACAGGAGCAGGCAGTTGGACTTTATGTCTTCCATGATCCAGGTCTGTCTGTATTGTTAACAAGGCTGAGGTTCAGCCAGCAGAGGGCCGAGGTTTCTGCTCCAACTAACTCCACGCTGCACTCAGAGGGATTAAAACCATTAACACAATTTATATCAGACATCCACCATCAGGCTAATCATCTTCCTTATTCCACCACCACCTTCCCCCCCTTCTTCTCCCTTTACTCCATCCCTCCCTGCATCCACGGATAATCTAATTGAGGCCGTGGCTGTGGGCTGAGGATCGTTACTGCACGGATGCTTCTGAACGTAGCGAAATCAGAGCTTCATTAGAATAAGATGGATTGACATTCCAGAGGAAAAAAATTAAATAAATTAAAAAAAATAAAGAAAGAGGACGTAGCCGTGGTGGTGGTGGTGGTGGTGGTTTGTGTGGAACAAATCAGCTGTGATTGGGTGGAAGGTCAGTGAACTGTTGGAGAGTGTTAGCCAACAGTCTTCTACTCTTCAATCCGTCCGACTGGAACAGACAGGCCTTCATGTTATAGTTGGGGGGAGGATGGGGGTGGGGGGTGAGTGTGGGGGGGCTTGAGCAAGACTACCAAGTTGCTCCCGATGGGCAGCCCTTTATTATTTACCATGGGGGTGGGGGTGGAGTTTGGGGGGGGTGGGGGGGTCAAGCATGAAATGTACCAAATGAACTAAGAGATCTGCGAGCCTCTCATTAAAATTAAAGTGCTCATTAAAGCTAATTGCCAATTTAAGGAATCTGGATAATCTATCCGGCTCACTCCCCACTCTCGATCTCACCGCCTGTCAATCACGACCCCCCCACCTACAACACCTCACCCCCACCAAACCATACATTTCATTCTTTATTTTATATCTATGTTATAAAAAATGTCTGTAATCGTCCTTTATTTTATTCAAACTTGGGGCTGAAACTAACAGCTCATCACTGACTAATCTGTTTTCTCGATTAATCAATTTGTCTATAAAATGTCAGAAAATAGTAAGAAAATGTCAAACATCCCAATTTCCTCCCAGGTGACGTCATCAAATAGTTTGTTTTATTCATCTTACAATCCAAAAGCTAAAATCAGGTTTATTGCCAAGTAGATTTACACATACAAGGAATTTGCTTTGGTATTTTGGTGCCGAACAATAAAGATAGTCAGTAGAGAACGTAAAGAAAGATAAAGCAAGTACTGCAAGTCAAGAAGCATAAATAAAATTGACAATAAAATATTATATTGCATGGGCCCTGAGGTGTTTTGTCAGCTGCGGTTTTCAAGGTCAAGGTCATGAACTGTGAAACTCCAAATTGTTTAATTATTGTTTCTGAAATTATAAATCCTAAAAACGAATTGATTTCTTGTAGAAACGTGAAAAATTCTCACTAGAATGTAAAATTTTATGGCTCAAAAATCAACTGAATGACTAAGTTCGAGGTCTTTTTTCTGTCAGGGTGCTCTCAGCGCTCACTCCCACCCCCACCAATTACCACTGCTGCATCGTGGGTCCTTCCTTCCTGCCTTCCTTCCTGGTGGAAACAGGTCAGCTCTCAGCGCCGTCCCTCCTCCACCGGCCGGCCGGGCAGCAACTCAACCACCCGACATCCAAACCACCAGGAGGAGGGGGGGGGCCTCCAGCATCCGGGAGAGTCATTAATTTCAGCAGAGTTCCTCCAGGCAAACTACTTGCTTACAGACACACAGAGGACGCACATACAGTACATACCACACACACACACACACACACACACATGAGGCAGAATATCAATAGCGTGTGAAACACACCTTGGATCAGTTTAGCTTTCAGCGAAAACAAGCCGCCGGCTGGTTGTGAACAAGCATTCAAGCTCGTGTCAGCGAGGTCGACCTGCAGGAACGAACCGGCGTGCACGTCTCCACCGGCACCGTCAGCGCACATTGTTCCATAACGCATCATCAGCGGGCTGATGGCTAGCTGGAGGTCAAACCTGCCTTTGATTCACGGTCAGATTAAAAAAAACAAATAAACAAAAAAAAAACCAACTGCACTCCGGGCAGAACAGAACACCACAGATCAGTGGTGTCTTATGGTTTATTTTACTAGCTGGATGTATGTTGATGATGGATATGTTAACAGCTACGGGCCACGAAATGTGCTGTAAATATTCATGACCCCCCAACCTTCCCTCCAGCACCAGCACCAGGTCAGCATGTGCACCTGACCAACACTTTCATCTCAGACAACATATTTAAAAAACCACTCAATCGGTTGAGAACCACTTCCAAATGGTCCGATCCATCGGACTCGTGTGCCTCCGAGCTTATCAGTTCCCATCCCTACTGCCGGGGTTCTCACACACACACAAAGAAATATTATTATGTCCGACTTATTCTGTAAATACAAATAAATGGCATGCCTTGCAAAGCACATGCAGTAACTGTGTCGTCAGCTGGTAAATAAAGAGTAAAGCCAAGAAAAAAAGCAACAACTTAAGGTTAATTTCTTGGATACTAACTGCCACAGTAGTGCACTGTCAACATTAGTACACAGCGTGAACTTCATATTGTTAGTATAAAATATGTAACTGGGACACAGTTTGGTCTTTAGTCTTGTTTATTGGATTTAAAGATGGCGTCTGCTTTCAGTCTCCAGTGAGAGATGTTGTTTATTGTAGCTCTTGTACTGGAAATATGAACGGCATTCTGGGAAACAAGTCAGCAAAACCTTATTCTACACCTGCACACTCACACACACACACACACACACACACACACACACACAGATTCACACATACAGGCCCTGCAGGCCTAATAGGTTTGGAGCAATATTAACATGTGTGTTTTGGGATCTTAATTACTCGTTGGTGTGAGAGAACGTACGATTTATAACGAGCTCCCGGCAGCTCTGCTTACCTTGGTGAGCTTTGACTAAATTGGACGATTACTCACTCGGGCGGGTAAACATGACACGCAATAATTGGCGTTTGCAGATTTTACTTATTAGTATGATGTATTGATCCGTCTGGCCCCGCCGCACACCAGCCATGGCTGAAATCTATAAGCGCTGTTTCCTGTTCGTTATCTGCAGCGAAAGGTCAGAGTGAGAGGGAGGCTGAATGTTGCAGGTCAGGTCAGATTTTTATTTGTTTCACACAAAAGCAGCTGGTTAAAAACAACACTTACTGATAGTAATGACCAAGAGTATTGGTCTGACTTGGTCCAGGCTCGAAATCTAAATGTTACAGCATACAATGATATTTTGGACAACAGTGAGCTTCCACCTTCGTGACAATATCAAGAGTCCATCCTGAACTTTACATGACGTTTTGCTTTCTCAGTAAATCTTGAAAACCTGAATCTTGATATCAGAAAACTCTTTCTTCATTGTTCCCAAATGGATCAGATTTATAGAGCTTTTTACACAGCAAGCGTTCTGACTCCCAGCAGGAAAACCAAACACAGGTGGAACTTGTTCTGCCCCCACAAATGTAGTTTGATTTATTTAAATGGTTTATCCTGTGTAATAGCACCACCCTGTGGTAATCCATGCACAAGTCAGTTTCTTATTTTACTTAATCGCTTCCTGTGTGAACCAGGCTCTAGTAACCAGACCGTTAGCAGTCGTTAGCTCCTCAGTTTAAACACTGTCTTTATTTTCCTGCTAGCTAAAGCAAAGTCTGTGAGTATAGTTCATCCGGGAACATATATTAACATAACCAGCGGGTTATTTTGTGTCTGTACGAATGTCAAAGCATAGAACAAGACTGAGCTAGCTTAGCCACATGGCGATTTAGCAGCTAAATCGCCATGTGGCTAAGCTAGCTCAGTCTTGTTCTATGCTTATCGTTGAGTACTGTTTAGTAATTCTGATATTATGTCTGTGTTGTGCTTACAGTTTCACAAGATTCTCAGTGAACTTCATGAAAATCAACACCTTTGCCGTGGAGTTTTTGGGAGCGTTTAACTGGTTGGATAGCTAGCGTCATCAGTTAGCGAGGCCTACACAGAACTAATAGCAGGGATGATGGCTCTGTTCCAGCGATTACTGCAAAGCAATGCAGCAATTAGTGCTGTTATTGGTCATACCTGTGTTTGACAGGTCAACATGTCTGCTGGTCATGAGTGTCCTCCAGTCTGGGAACCACTGCTCTAAAGTGTACACATTAAGAGACCGTCCACATTAAACCAGCTAAATTAGAAAACATATCTTTCTGTCTGTCTTGGTCCTCTGTCCACACTAAACCAGTGGCTCTCTCACTAAAAAACTGAGCTTTTTAGAAACATGTACAGAGTGAATTAATCTAATATTGCTGGTGTTGCATTTATTATCTGTGCTTGTATAGGGCCATTGTGGACAATGTAGCAAATCAATGAGCAGGACTTATTTATGAGAATATTGTATTATAATTTAGATTTTTGCATTAATGTGAAATATTTGTCAAGATTCTTTTATTAGGTGAAATAACAGTTCATGTCTTATCCAGCAACAACAACAAGAATGAATTTGTTTTCCAGAAATTTTTATTTCATAGTACAAGTATATTTAAGGTGGTTCCTCACCTTTAAATCCTAAACCATAGTGCCACAGCGGGCAATCAATACAATATCAGTACAATGAATCCACTCAGCTAATCATTTAAGTGATGATGGTTTCTTTCATTTCAAAAAGAGACTGCACTGTTATCACAGATTAACAATTCCTCTACCTGCATTCAAAAGACCAGGCTAGCTGGCAGGCTAACATCATGTTAGCCTGGACTAGTAAAGCCACATTTGAAGAGCCCAGGTGAGACGTGATCACAAAGACACTTAGATATGAACTCCAGGTGTCTGTTCCTGTCAGCGGTAGGAGGGACCAGGATGATCTCCTTCTGATGGATGGGACTTCCTGCTCTTTGTTTTGACAGGTAGACTGATATCCCTGCTGCAGCCTGTTACACATGATCACCACAAACCATCACAGAGGAGGAAGCCTTGTTTTTTCTTCTTCTCTTCTTCAGCTGCAAGAGATGAATGAAGGGGAAGGAAGGGAGCGGCGGCGAGAGTCGGGACAGGTGGCAGCTTGAATTAAATGTTAAATGATGAAGAGGGGGGCCATGCTCGAGCAGCAGGGACAGCTCACCTGTCACGGTCCCCGCCGCCCCCGCAGTCGTCCCCAGAAACGCCAGAAGGACCGCCGGACAGGCTGATTCATGACCCAGCTGGCAGGAGGCTCTCAAACCAATTTAAGGATAAAGTATCGTCATTTTTAAAGCCCCTGTCGCTCTGCTCTGCCTGTTTAACGTCTGACACCACATTTTTTCTCTTCCTGCCCCAGCTCCACTCTTCTTCTGTGGTTAAGGACTTCCTGCGCTCTGTGGCAACTTCTGACCGGATCATTTTGTCAAAGCAGAAAGTGGATCAGGCGGCATCGCTCGGACACCGAGTTCAGGCCGTTCGTCATCACAGAGGTTTACAGGCTTCGTTAACCTCAGCGGAAAAATGAAAACTGTTATTTGTTATTATCGCTGACAGCGTACATTTGTTTTATTAGTCGGGTGTGTTCCTGAATCCAAATATAATACTGGCCAAATCTGTTCATGGTGAATTTTGTTGGGAGGTTGGGAGAAAATTTTGGTTTTAATGCCACAATTTAGCACGATGATAAAATCAGCATCTTCTTCTTACAAAAACACAAAGAAATGCACACTAGATACACGGGAAAGACCCGATCCTCCAAGGCTAATAAAGCAAGAGGTTTTTAGCCTTGTTGCTATTGTGGCACTAACGTGTTTGGTGCCAGGAACTGGCTAAATAAGCGAAGATGCACTAAAATAGACGCCCGAGGAAAATTGCATAAAACCTGCGTTTGCCCTGCTGATGGCTTTGCACCGGCAGGAAAATAGAGCTCTTAGTCCTGTTGGCCTGTGCAGCCCAAACTCAGGGCCGCGCTCCCTTCAGCTGTTCTCACACGGCTTCACCCATTTTGCATTTGATGCTGGTAAATATATTGTCGGTTGGCGGCATTTGGCAAAGACAGAAGAAGAGAACCTTTTTCTGTAAATGAAGACGCGGTCCAAAGTACACACCAAGTTAAATCTGTTTTTAAATGACACATCTGTCACCAGCACAGAGGTGAAGTTTGTAGTCTTCACCACCTCATATGAAGTTTGCTTTTCAGTGCTGCTTGCCTCCTTGTTAGGAACTTGTTACCAGATGTCAATTAAATTTGGTGGAAAGTTGGGACATCGGCCAAAAAAAAAAAACAAGTGATTAGTGTTTGGTGGGGATCCAGAAATCCTTTTTAAGAATTTTTTTTTTTTAACATTTCAAGGCATTTTTAAAAGTTTCTTCACTATTTCCTCATGAACTACTGAACTTACTTAGATGTAAAATCTGGCACATGTATCCCATGATGGTCTGTATTTTCATGCAGGTCCAGATTGTGATGCAACTATCATCAACACATGACGAACCGCCAGAGCTCAGCTTGATGCCAGGATGTCATCATGTCATTTATCTGCTGTGTAAACTCCTCACCTTGCTGCTGTGATGTAGATGTGTACTGTAGGGTGTGTCAGTACACCGTGACATCACTGTGGGATGTGGTTACAGGTGTAACAGAAACAGAGATGAACACTTGAAGGTGTTTTGATGGTGTGTGTGTGTGTTGGCACTACAGGATAGACCTTTTTCCCAGCAGACATGACGTCATAGCAGGAAAAGAACATGTTGCTAATAACATCAACGATGGCTCTTTAAATCATAACAGTGTGACAGTGAACCATCATGCACAAAACCACGACCCTGAAACTGAAGCAGCTAAATGGAATCATTTATCATCATTCATTTTATTTTTTACACCTGTGCTTTTCCTGCTGTCACATGTCAAAATGTCTGCTATGAAAAAGACAGAATGAACAAGGCTGCTGCCTAAAATTTAACTTTAAATGGACACACTCTTTCAATAAACATGTAAACTCTCAACATTTACTTTTACATTCAGGAAACCACTTTGTTTATGTCTGGAGCTCTTTTAATGACGTCATCTCCTTATGTCCTCTTCTTCTGTGGTGATTTAATGGCACCGACTGGAGAATTAGCTCCACCAACCACTGAACTAATATTCACACAGCAGCAGTGGATGGAAACAAGCATTCATTCACATTTCCTTTTGATGATTTTCAGAGCAGAGGAGGTCGTCCCAGCGCCTGGTTCAAAAGTAGTTTAGTCGACTCTGCTAACGTTGCATGTTAGCAGAGCAGCAGCCGCTGCTTCAGTCTACACAGGATGTGTTCAAGCACAGTTTTGACTCAAATAGGAGTGTGTCTGTTCCGTCAGACTTAAATAGTCAGGACATGACTTACTGTGACAAAGTGGCAGTAATACACTGTAAAAAGTAGCTATGTGCCATAAAAGAGGAGAGGAATACTACAAGTTTATTTTAACTGTGCAAGTTTCAGAGGTGAGTTTGAATTCCTGCATATTGTCAGCAATAGGTTTATTACAATGCGACGTTTCGGTCATAGAACTTCGTCTCGCATAAAACTCCCAATATGAAATAACATGTTTATACTCGAGCCACAGGTTACAACAACCAATCAAACACCAGAGACGGTAACGCCTTCAATAACTGATAAAGAAGCCCTAAAATGAGACAAACAATGAATCTTAAGATCCATAAAATACAGAACTACTTTACAAATGTGTGGAAATAAATTATATTGAAGGTCTTACACACACAATGCATTTTGCTGAATGTACACTCCTGTGTGTTTACAGTGAAAGTGCGATTTTAAGGAGATTTCCTGTCTTTGGTCCCGCTGGAGGAATTAGCCATCAGTCGGTGAGGACGGAGGCTGGGGAACGTCTCCATCATGGACATAAAAGCGAGAGGGATAACGAGCCGCCGCCGTGGCGAGGGTTTGAGCGGCCACATGAAGCGTTGTTGCCCCAACCACCCATGGCCCTCCTCCACTGCTGCCCCCCCCACCCGCTGAGAGGCCAGAGGAGGAGATGGCTTTCAGAAAGCTCCTTCATGTCAGCAAGCTCACATCAAAGAGCAGCTGAAAGGCATGCTGGGAGAGCAAGGGGCACACACACACACACACACACACACACACACACACACACACAGCGTACAGGCATGTGTCAGTACATCCTGTAGGTTACAGTGTCATGTTGTAGTGGCAGCTGCATTACACACACACACACACTCTATCAGCAGTGAAAGTGCTACCTGCAGTGGTGTCATGGTCACTCTGGTTCATTGGACCCCCCCCCACACACACATACTCTCTCTGCAGGGGAGGCTCATTAGATCGGATCGTGCAGCGTTCAGTCTGCCCGTCACCAGACTCTGACAGGCTGAGTGGGCAGATCCCAGGTCTGTCAGCGCTGCCGCTCCGCCAGACCACTTACAGTACAACTACAGGGGCTGTAGTGAGGCGTGAAGTCCTGAGAAAATAAACAAAATGTGGGGTCACTTACTAACTCTATAACTAACTGAAATGATTTGTAATGTACAGTAAATTGGAATACTGACTATTTTGCACATCAATAAAACCTGATAAAAAGCAGGTTTGTGAACATGTGAAGTGTATATAGTCCTGGAGATTTAACCTCACAGTGACAAACCCACACAGAATGATCTCCAACTCTGCAGAACTTTTTAGCCTCTTTTAGCTCCATGTTTTGGTTTTACAGCACACTTACTGTCTGGTGCTTTCACTTAAAGTCCTGCACCACTTGCTGTCATTGCACTGTGTATTTAAAAAGTATGGCTAGTTGGCATTAGCTATCAAGCTACTTGGACAAACCAAACAATGTAGAATCTGCATACTAGTTCAGTCCACTACCACGGCTACACCTCTCTCTCAAGATGATAAGACACGATGTCCTGTGAACAAACACAAAGCGAGAGCCCAGACCATGTAGAGTCTTTTATTCAGTCTGTTCCTCTTGTAGATGCATTCATGAGATTCACAACGTGATAGCCAGAACAGCCACCTGGAGTCACGACAGTATTGAAACTGGGAGGACGCTGACTATTCATGTAGTGACGTGAGACAGCTAATGTAACAGCTTTTATTACTTTACTTTTTGACAATAAATATCATTTCAGTCAGACAACTCACGTTTGAAATGTTTATTATAGCAGCAAAAGAGAGTTAGAGTTTGGCGTCTAGGCTCCGACCTCGTCACTCCCCGCAGATATGTTTACCTAGAAACCTTGGGGAGTGACGAGCAAATATCTTAAACCCTCTAGCTGGAGCCTGCAGGTGGATGCTGGGGTGGTGGTGGGGCTGAAAGAACAGGCGGCAATACTGATGCAGGGCAGCAGTGGCATTGACAGGCAGAGGGAGAGATGGGAAATTTTTGCAGCTTAAATAGAGCGCCACATTGGGAGGGTGTGTTTAGAGGCAGGTCACCTGTGTTTATAGCAGTGCAGCTCGCAGGCGTCGCTCCATTTATGTGCACGTTAACTTGATTTTCATAATAAAGCCGTTTTATTCGCCATGCAAGAAGCTTAAAATTCTTGAATTAATTGCTAACATGCTAATATTAGCACTGGAACATAATACAACAAGATGGTAGCACTGAGCACGGCTGAGCCTGAATCAGACCAGCTTAAGTCTAGTTTAGACAAATGAAAGTTGAGCAAACTCTGACAGTACACAACTGAGCCTGGCGAGTCTTAATTGTCCTAAAATGGCCACCATACGGAGGAATGATTTGGATAACAACATGACTCTAGCTTCTAGCGCCACCCGTAGTCTCACTTTAGATTTTATGCCTCACCAGGCAGCTAAGAATAGCAAAGTTGTTTCTTCATTTTTTACCCATAGATTGATTTTTGTTTTCTGGTGTGTAATGAGCATTACATGCTCGCTGTTAGTGTGGTTGTATACTTTTAGTCTTGTTAAAAACTGTTTCAGCGGGATTCCAGGAGTCAAAGTTCACAAAAATCCCTCAGAACACATGAAATTAAAGTTCAGTTGAGAAAAACTTTAAACACCAACGATGCATTGGTTGTTATTTTCCCGCAGCAGCAGCAGATCTGACTGTGTGTGTAATTATGAAAGGAAGTCAGTCTGTGCTAACAGAGATTTAAAGCTAATGAGAAGACAAATGGAGCGGAGGTGAATTTTTTTCCCCCCTAAGCATAATCAAAACATGCAGGAATGTCGACTCATTACCCACATATAATTACCAAGTCATACTTATGTGTAATGGGAAACTTTGGTTAGTCTTTTTTTTTCCAAACCATATTCACCATCCATTTGATTTCACTTTCAGAATGATTACCTATTTTTTCTCTCTCTGCTCTGAATTGTATTCTGCCATTAGTCTAATAATACATAATTGCATTTTAAAGAGGTGATAGATTATAAATTCGCGTAATGAGGACTGCCACCTCATTTATGGCATAAATCTCTGTCAGCATAATGTGTGTCCTTAATAATGCTTGTTCACAGCCTGCTGAATTAATTAAAATCAATTGAACCTGTCATATAAATCAAGGTAATAAATTATTAAATTATATTGTGTCACTTAATGTCGACAAAAGCGGCTATTTATCGAGTGTTTGTGAACGCAGCTCGACGGCAGAGGTGGAGGAAGTGCTGCGATCAATGAACGCTGGATGAAGGAAAAGGTGAGAGATGGTAAAATGAGGCAGACCTATTATCCATGATTCAAAGTAAAAGCAACAGAGTTGTGAAGTGGGTGGAGTTATATCGAGCATGCAGGGATCCAGGAAATAAGTCAGGTTCATTTTAACATTTTAACATCGTTAGGTTTAGATGGACATGAAACTCTCCGGGTTGAATCATCAGTACAAAAGATGTGTGTTCTGTTAGGAAATATCCAACAATGTCTAACTAAGGTGCAACAGGAAATACATTTGGAAGGAAACGTAATGCAGACTGGATTACATTTAATATTTACATAATGCAGAAAGAGAGCGCTGCAGGACTGAGTCCTAAAACCCTGAAGTGAGTTAGCATGTTAGTATGTTAGCTCTTCCTGTTCCCTCGTCTGGAAATCAGTGGGTTTCTTGAATGGGTTTTTGGTTCGATGCCTGAAATAAGGTCTGTGAATCCATCAGTAAATACTCCACTCGTGAGTTTTGAAGCTTTTCCGTGTCTTAAAAAAGGCGGTTGCTAACAAGTGTCTAAATGAGACTACAGAGGTTGTCGGGGACATTAAACGTCATCACGCCGAACACAGAAACTCATCTACTCACTCGTCCGCCTTTACAGCCTCGTTGGGTTTATACTGCAAACTGTTCTAACTCAAACTTTCCCAAAGGCTTTTGTAGAAGAGGTCAGCGCTGGAAGCTCAGTGGTGGAGACGCTGAAGTCATGTGACCGTGGTGTAGCTGGTTTATTTATTTATTTACGCCTCAAACGTCATAAAAGTGGTGTTCAATTGTGAAGATTATCTTGCTGAACAAAACGTGTAAGAATCATAAACTTCTGTTTTCTGCAATAATCCAAAATCCAATGGAAAAATCCCATTGACTTTTTGTGGAGGGAACCAGGGTGATGCTAACTTCTGGGTTGGACTACAAAAATACATCATCATCCTGCAGCACGCTATGTTGGCTGAATATCTTATATTGCAATAAAATATCCACTGGTAGTGAGGGCAGCAATATTAAACTTTTTTATGGTTATGTTTAGGCACAGGCAGCACTTAGTTAAGGTTAGAGAAAGATCATGGTCTGATTTAATGCAGGAAACGTCTGCAGTGACTTTGTTTTTCTTTTCTGATACAGCAGTAAAATCAGGGGCAACATCTCTCCTCAGTTGTTAGTCCGTTTCTTTTGAACCCTCAGCAGACCAAACGGCTCTGACACCAGACACTCTTTCATCCCTTTACTGGATCAAACCACTGTGATGGTGATAATATCAGTATAATGTGTGTCAATGTGATGCATTAAGGCCACTAAGCCACCTCTCGCTGTGACAGACCGCCAGGCATGATCACAGGTGGCATCCCAGGTCCCTGCAGGCACAGTGTGAACCGATGCGGCTGTAATCTGGTTTTCCCGGCATTACTGGATATTGAAAACTCAATATCTAGTATACAGTGTGCTTCCTGTTAAGTGCCAAAGATCAGCCCACCATTTACACCTCAGAGGTAGCCACTGACCTGCGTTAATGTACAGGAAGTGGTTTTATCAAAAGCAGGTGGGGAAAAAAACAGGGAGAAGGGCCCGACGGGCAGGGATAAGTTGATTTGTGTAGCAGGATTGATTACAGTGTAATGTCTGTTTCTCTGCTGAACGCATTAATGTCCCGAGCTCCTCAAGTGGCTGAGCTTCCAGACAAGCACTTGTGTATTGATTTATTATGTTGTCTTGGTCTAATTACTGGGGAGGGAGGGCAGCAAATGAAGGAAAGGAGGAAGAAGAAGAAGAAGAAGCTGCTCTGAAAACAGAGCTCACCTCAGACAGACTTCAGTTTAATCTGAACAGATGAAACCACAAGGAGGAAAAAGTTCCTTGTTGTTCTGGGAGACGTTTCCTGTTTTTCCATCCGTTACCTTCGTTGTGAGCATCAGGAAATGCCGTCGTTAAAGAAGCAATCCAACATTTTGGGAAATCCTGTAGTTCACTCTCTTCAGATGAGAAGATGGAGGTCAGTTTTTGATCTCTGTATTTGTGTGTTTAGCCTAGCTTAGCTCAAAGACTGGAAGCAGGGGGAAACTGCCAGCGTTCAAAAGTAGCTATGCTATGTAAAATCAATAATCAGTGTTTGCATTTTAGTTTTTTTTTGTTTCATTTAATCAGGGCGCCATTTTTGTTTCAGATTTTTTTGTTAGTTTTCCTGACTTATTTCATTTGGGTTTATCTTTTATAAATCCGTTTTATGTTGGCTTTACTTTAAGGGAAAATAAATAACACTAAACGCACTGGACAGTTTGAATTTTGTCTTTGACAGTAACATCTCTGGTTACGCACATCTTCTGGACTACTATCTTGCACATTGCAAATATTCTTTAAATTTCATACTTTGAACTTTTGCACATCCCTGCACAAAACTGTACAGCTCTTTCATTTAAATAATATCGTACATATTTATTATTATAATATTTATTGTCAATGTTCTATTTTTAAATTTTTTTTTTATATTTTCTACTTACTATGTTTATTGTTATGCACTAATATACCACGGCACATTCCTTGTATGTGAAAACCTACTTGGGAATAAACCTGATTCTCATTGATTCTGGGTTAAGAAGTAATGTCAGCTATTTTAGTTGACACTGGATGAATTTCCTCTTCTTTTACGTAACGCCCCACACTGGCAGCGTCTTGACACTCCTCATCGCAGGTTGAAGTGTCAGGTGACGCTACTGTCCCATTTCCCGGCGTCGATGCATGTCAGTTCTCTGCAGAAAAGCAGTAGTCACTCCCAGGATTAGCATACCCTGGCTAGTGCACCCTGACTACTTCTTCTGGCTGCATGGTGTGTCAAGTGTGGTGCACTTAAGTTGATGCACTTAATAATTTTGCCACTTCACCATCACCATCTTTGACAGTTTGGGCTAAGAGCTGGAAGGAGCTGAGGTGGGAACAGCAGCCACCGAGGCGGAGTGGGATTTGAAACTTAATTCTCTTCAGGGGAGTTTTTTTTTTTTGTGATAAAAAGATAAAATACCTTTTATCCTGTAAATGTATGTAATAACAGATGTATTGGTGGGTGAAAGTCAGATTTTTCTGTCTCCCAGGTGTCGGAGTCCAGAGAGAAAGACGACAACAAGCAGCTAATTAAACCCTGATGCTAATATGATTTAGCACAGCAAAGGATTAGCTGCTCAGAGCTGCTGCTCACAGATGCACCGTCATGGATGAGCTGCTCTGATGGACGTGTGGAGCAAGAACTGTAGACTCTGTACATGCATGTTCATGTATAACACACACACACACACACACACACACACACACACACACACACTCATATATAAGGCCCTGCAGTTTTCTCATTAATCTGCTTCCAGCCAGCTGTGACTCAAACACTGACGAACATGAAGTCACTACTCGATCTTTCCTCCGTACTGGATTATGATCTTCCCTCACAGCAACTGATGATTATTCATTCATTTCATTCAATTAATCTGTCAGTTATTTTCCCAAATAAGCAATAAAACATTTAGTATATATATAAAGTAGAACAAAGAAATGCAGAAAATCCATCACATTACATTAGAAAAGGTGGAACCAGGAAACGTTTGATAAAATAATTTAAATTATGAATCAATTTCCAACACAGTTGATACATTTTCTGTACTAATCAATTAATTGACCCTTCCCCACTTAGTTACTGTCTCTACGCCTGTCCAGTAGAGTATTTCTCAGATCATAAAAATTCATTTGTGTGTCCTCGATTTCAGACAGAAGCAGCCTGTCATTTTAGTTTTTGGCTACGTGCTCACATTGCATGTCCTTACTTCCTGGTAAAATCATAGTAGGTGACAAGATGATTTTATAAGCTGTAGCTATAGCGAGATAATTATTAGTAACTCAAAGAGTTAGTTGGAAACCTAGGTGCTACATACTGCGCTGTGTAATGACATAAAAAAGCTGTAAAAAAACGTCAGCATCTTCAAGCAACACAGAGGTTAGATTTATCTTTTTATGTCTGTATTTCCAAACAGTATGTTTCACGTTTACAACAGGCAGTTTTGAGGATAAGGACTGAGCTATGTGTTTGGCTAATGTAATGTTATCTCGGCTAATGAGTTTAGCTCGGGCTACAACTTCCCCAAATGCAATAAAGAGCAGACTAGAGCCACTAACATTAGCCTAAACTCTGTATGCATCATAGCGCTAGGTTACTGTTGTAGGTAGTAAGCTAGCTAGCCAGACATGCTAACATTAGCCTAAACTCTGTATATATCATAGCGCTAGGTTACTGTTGTAGGTAGTAAG